>CM041781.1:94954429-95201794 GCA_023374045.1 Limonium bicolor
CATTATCAAGTATGTAAAAAGAAAATTTGCTTAAGGTTATAGGATGATGGGGATTATTAGGTAATGATGTTTTAAGGTTACTAAGGACATGTTAAGTGAGTTATAATGAAAATTTAGTGGGGGAAAAGTTGTATTAAAATGTAAAAGTAAAACAAGTTAAAATGTGAAGTTATGTAACTAAGTTAACGGGGAAAAAGTTATAAGCATTGGACTTTAAACAATCATGTTACCCCGATGTTAATAAAAGTACATGTAATGTTATCAGTTGTTCAAGAATTTGTCGAGGAACATAAGTGGACATGATAAAGTAGACTCCGGTGACAGGTATGGTTTTCTTGCAACCTGTGTCCTACCGGATTACACCGGCTTGTATGCCAATGTGTTTTTCTGTATGTTTGCCACGTTTTCAGATAAACATGTAATGAGTTTACAGTAATTCATTTATGTGGCGTGTTCAACTCCGATACCATTTAACCTCGGAAGTGTTAACCTTAGTTAACTGAGTCTAGGATCACATGAGAGTTCGGTACTCGGAGTAAACGACCCGAACCATGGGACGTTCTAACCACGGCTATGCGTGTGTTAATTATGTGATATGTGTATGTGAATGTAGGGATCCCCCTTGTATGTTTATCCCAGTTGTAAAACTGTATGGTGTGTAGATGTGATAGACTCCATAGTGGGGTTCTAACTAATATCTAAAAGTAAGTATGTACTAACAGTGGTGAGGAATCCGGTTAGGCCGGTCGCGCGTTGTTTGGGAGTGGGTATCCTTCTTAGCCTTACCCTTCTCTCTGTTATGGTTGTTTCCCTCACGGGTTATGATCTCCCATTAGCTTATTCCAAAGCTTAGCTATTCTGACTTATGAGCGGTTTAGGGGGAACATGTGTTTGTGTGGTGTGTTCGGGCCACAAAACCCGAACCATCTTAACTTAAGTTACTCGTCCGACTATTAGGACGGTAATGAGTGTTGTATAACGAGTTTATCATGAGGGTGACATCATTCTCTAGGCTCACCAGTGAATTAACTATGTTTGGGTCGGTTCCTAAGAGAACCGTTCCCGTTATGTTATGTGTTGTTGATGTAATGCAATTCCTATTGTGATGTTATTATGTGCACGTTGATACGTGAAAATTGTTGTTATGTGTTGATATGTGATGTATGTTATATGTGGTAAAATGTGGAGTATGTGGATCATGGATATGAATCCCAGTTTGTGATAAGAGGCGTTTAAGGATAACCCGATTTATGGGTAAGTGTCGTCTATTAAGGAAGTAGCTCCATTAGAGGAGGAACACTCTAGGGATAATGGGTACCATGAGTGACTTATCAAATAAGGATGTATTATCCGTTGTTGAGCCCATTGAGGCAAAATGTTATGTGTTGTATGTTTACAGTTGCATGCCTGATTTAAATATAATCAACCGTATGCTAAGACGACAATTAGTTGTGCGTGGCCCGGTAGCATGTGGGCTACGGGATTACCATACCAGCAAAGGTGCTGAGCCCCTTGGGGGCCACCCTTTCTCTTCTTTTCCTGTTTCAGGTACAAGCAGCTGGAAGCCGTTCGAGAGTAGGAGGTAGTGTCGTTGTACATGGGTAATCATTTAAGTTGTATATATACAGTAGGTGTAGTAAGACCGAAATTGTTATCGGCATTAGTTTGTGAATACTCGGTACAGTTGAAAGGTGTATGTTGTTTCTATTGTTAATGGAAGGTCAGTGGTGTATGTGTCGCTCGGGAATCTAGTCCATCAGACCGGTACAATGTATATGTAATAGCCTTGTTTGCCACGTGGGTGGTTAACGGCGTGTAACACCAACGAGTTAAGTAATGTGATGAAGTGTATTTTCCGCTGCAGATTGTTGTTATGTGTTTGTTGTTGGATGGGGTGTTACAAGTATATAACAGTTGCTCAACAAGGAGCGCTGGATACTTGGCTCTCATAGAGTTCTCTAACTCTCATGTGGCGTTTTCCACCTTTGGAGTAGATTATTGTCATATCCGAGAGACGGGTATGGCTCTAGCCCTCTCGGGCTCTAAACATTTAAAGGGTGATGCACGTGTTTGTGCTCTCTCCTGAATTCGTTCTAATGGGCCCACTCGCTTTGTACAGAGGTGCCGACCCATGGACATAGGTTTAGTTTGCCTCTTTTTTCCTTTGTTGGATTATTAGCATACATGCGTGTATCTTCTCTTACTGATTCTCAGCTAGAGGTGTCATATGACATTGACTATTGTTAGTACTTAGTGCTCTTTGCACCTGTATTTTTAATACTGAGACGTACTAGCCCTCATATTCACCTAGATACAGTTTGTTATCCGTGTTTCTTGGTGGTTTTGTTCCGGAGTACACACTGTTGTGGTTCTTTGATACTTAATTCTTGTTGATATGTAGTTTATCTTTCCGTGTGTCGGGTTAGCATCAACGTTCGTCCGGTTCTTCCTGCTCTCTGCCAGGGAAATCCATATGTTGTGCACGTATTAGAGTTTTTCAACTTCATCTTCCATTTCACATTATTCTCTGTGAATTTTACTTGTTTAAGTTCGCCCATGTATTTATTGTTGATGGCTTTTCGTGTTGGTCGCTTCCTCGCGCATCATATTCCTGTCGATTTGACGGTTGCTAATTATCATAACGTTTGTTCCTTGCTTGAGGCATCTGCTAGTGTGCTAGCTTTATCTTTCATCGTTGCATAGTCATGCGTTTAGGTTCACATTGTTTGGTAGATTCCTCTGGATTGCAAGACTTTGCGTGATCCTTATGAGGGTTCTACATATTATTTGTCCGTATAATGGGTTTTCTGTTTCTGTTATCAGCGTCGTCGTCTTCGAAAGGTCTTTTTGTCTTCACTGTGTAGTGTCTGCTACTCTGTGTTGAAGATCTTCTCGTCCATCTTCGAGGTAATCTGCATCACGGTCCGTAGCACGAAGTTGACTACTTCTCATGTTCTTAACACTACTTGTCTACATGCATGGGGTACCATACTGATACATTACTACTTACTCGACTAACATATAAATAATTCTGTCAGTCCCGCATGCTCCTATCGGAGTGCGGCCGTCCCATGTCTGGTTTAGTAAACTGGTAGCGTCCGTCACATGGCTATTGTGAAGTATTCTATTGTCAATCTCCCTTTTGATGGATGTCCTTGTTGTAGTCTGATGTTAATTGGTTCGCATTGTCGGTTTTCTTGTCGTAGGTGTTATCGTTTTAGCGGTATGGGTAGTAAAGTGGTTGAAAACAATATTTTTGCTCCCTGGACTCATGTCCTTAGTAGTATTCAGTTGTTAATTAGTTAAACGTTAAATGTTGGTTCGCCTTTACGGCTGCAATCGGTTCATGTAATATTCGTGCTGAGTTAGCAACGTCAGTTCTCCTATTTTTATCTCCCTGAGTACTATACATATTCTTTTCCTCCTGATTAAATTATTATCACATCTCCTTGAAGTTCATATTCTTTTCCTCATCCGTTTAATTGCATATATTGCAGATTGCATAATAGCTTCGAGCAATTAGGCTCTTCACTTGTAAACCATTCTCATTGACGGTAGTGCATCCATAAAGGGTATGTCATTTTTCACAAGGTTATGCCTGTCCATAAGAACTAAACATTTATCACTATAAGTGATTAGCGATGTCTTTGTTGTTACTTATTGTTTAGTGCTAGTTATTTGTAACTGCAGTTATTTATTTTTCAAGTGCGCGGTTTGGCGCCTTTTAGTTAATCATCATTGTTATTCACATTGCTTACGGTATGTACCGTAGTTGTAACACCCCTAAAACGCACATGATACTAAATGAAATCGCAGCGGAATAAAACAACTAAACAGTAACTAACGCTTCGGTGCTACAACGCCGTCAACCACCCACGTGGTTGACAAGGCAGAATAAATACAATTGTACCGGTCTGATGATCAGACTCCCGAGCATAAAACTAAACCATAAATACATTATATACAATACCGAGTACTACATACATCCTTCACTGTATACATCACTGTAACTGCAACAACCCAATAATACATAACGCCACAGGAGCACAGGCGCATCCCGGGCCAACATCCAAAAGTATCAAAAGGGATTACATCCTAGGATCTAAAGCCACTCCGCTTCTTCGATCCTCATCCTGCAGCAGTATAAGAAATATGGATCCCCCGAGGGGGTCAGCAACCCTTGGCTGGTATGGCTAACGCGCAGCCCATCGGCTACCGGGATACGCGCAGCTACTTGTCATTATAACATGGCATTCAATTATATACATAGCATAACATAACATGGAGCATGGCATCAATAGTGCATAGCTCAACAACACATACACAGTGGATTTTCACTCCACGATAACAAACCACAAGGGTTAAATAACATAAGAGCCTAGAGAGTGATTCACTCTCATGTCAAGCTCGTTAAACACACTCATTACCGTTCTGTTAGGCGAACGAGTAACTTAAGTCACAGATGGTTCGGATTAGTGACCCGAAACACCACACAAACACAGGTTCCCACTAAACCGATCATAAGTCAGAATAGGTAAGCTTTGGAAGAAGCTAGCGGGAGATCGAACGCCAAATTAAGGAGAACAATCTTAACAACATAAGAGTCGAATCTGATTCAGATATCTACTCTTAACTTACATGCATGACCGGATAACCGGATTCCTCCCTTCCCAGTTAACACTTGTTAGAAGTTCATAGTGGAACTTAACAACCAACACACAATAGGTGGTAAGTCATGTTAGACACACACAAGGGAAAATGAGTCACAACAACACATCACAATAAAATGAACAACTGTAAACTCATTACATGTTTAAATCTTGTAACGTTGTAAACACACAGAAAAACATACAACACACAAACCGGTGTAAACCGCTAGACAACAGACTGCAAGAAAACCATACCTTGGTCCCTGCCTCGTTTGGTTTCCTCCGTAGGTCACTCCTATACATAATTCAAGAACGTCGGTTAATTAACTTACTTAACCTCCAAATTTACTAAGTGTTTAACATAATTGTATGACATGTTTTAATGTCTATCTTACCCTATGTTACCTTCATTATACACCCTAGGGTTAACTACATAAGTCACATTCTTTTCTGTTTTTTTTTTTTTTTTTTTACAAGTTTAGGTCCGACCGGACTTGCCGACCGGACTTGCCTAAGTCCGGTCCATTCCAGTACCTTTTTACCGTTGGAAAATTCACTCCGACCGGACTTACATGTCCGGTCCTATGTCCGGTCGATTCCAGAGACTTATAACCCGTACAAAATTCATGCCGAGGACTTGCCAAGTCCGGTCCCATGTCCGGTCCATTCCAGAAACATTTTCCCTCTCACAAAACAAGCCCGACCGGACTTGTAGGTCCGGTCCCCCAAGTCCGGTCGATTCCAGAAACATTTCTCGGTAGTGTAACAGGGCCCGACCGGGCTTGCAAGTCCGGTCGCAAGTCCGGTCTGCCCCAAATCCTTATTTTCCTTTTCACATTCAACTCCAAACTTTACCCCATATAACCTAGTACCCCCTAACCTCATTTGGGCACTTCAAACACAACTTAAACCATCCTTAAATACTCACACAACTCCTTTTCCTAATTCCTTAAACCTTTACTTATCTCTTCACAAAATTCCTAACACTTACAACATTTTACACTAGGTTTCTAAATGGTGTTTCTCACCTATGATAACTACTATCCCAAAATGCTTTCTCTTCATCTTAACATCATCTCTTAAGCATTATTTCTCACAACCAACTCCTTATATCCATCTTAACAATTCCTTTTTCAAGTTCATACTTTCTCCTAAATTTACCAAAGTTTGCCTAAGTCTTTACCTAAGTCCCAAAATGACTTTGGTACATACTAAAATCTCAAGCTTATGCCTAAGTCCTTGTTACATCCCAAATCACCTTAATGCATGTTTCTTACACAAGAACATCACTTAACCATTTTAAATACTCCTTAACTCATCAAACTCATTTTAACACCTAGAACTTCACATTTGTTACCTAAATTTCGACATAGGTTCTCCTAGAACATTACTAAACCAAAACACATTGTTTTTACCAACAAACAACCAGGAACACTAAAAATCCATCAAGCACTTATTATACACAAACTTCACTCACAAAGCACTACATCACAATATAGTGCACAATTTAAATTGCATGGCACTTAGGCCCTTAAATGACATGGCTCTTAGGCCCTTAAGGTGCATAAATCATAAACACTGAATTTCCACAATATATTTGCCTTTAACCTGCAAATACACTCAACAACACATATGCCTTTTACTAAGCTCTTGAGAACACTTTACTAAGTCATTCACCATTGGCTCTTTAGGTAGTTTTAATAAGCATTTATAAGCTCATTTCTCCTAAGGCATTAAAATAACATTAGGTTAGTAGATTTACCTCTTTTGCAAAATAACTTCTTTCTTGTTTCCTTTAGAAAACCGATAGAGTACTTGATTCTTTGACAAGTTCTATACAATATACACACATAATAATGAGTATTCAAGCTATAAGCTCCATCTCATTGTAAACCCTAGTTTTACATTGTTTCAAAAACATTAATGTAGTTGTTTTACCTTGCTCTTTGAAGAGAGTTTGAATATCTAGCAAGAGAGGACTCCACCTAGTCCATGGAGAGTTGGAATGAAGCTAGAACAAAGTCACATAAAAAGCTCCTTCAATATGTATTTTCGGACATGACAAAAACAAGGAGGAAATGAAGTTTTTATTTGAGATTCCTTACCTAGAAGTCAAGGAGAGTAACAATATGTAAAAATACAAGCTCAAGCTCCTTCAATGGAGAAACTCCATGGCACCGAAATGGTTGTCTTGGACTTTTGAAAAGATAGGAATGAAGAGCTTGATGAGAGGAAGAAGATGGTGGTGTTTGTTTTTGATTTGGACAAGTGAGCAAGGTTTTACAAGAGGTCAAAGCTTGTGTTCTAATGGTGATAGTGGTTTTATCGTGAGAGAACAAAGAAGGAAGGAAGAAGAGAGGTGGGAAACCGTGTGAGCAAGGAAAGGAAATGAGAGAATGAAGATTGGTTTTACTTTAGAAGATATTTGTAGTTTAAAAGCAAATAGTACTTTCTTAGTCATCATTATTTACTTAACAAATTAACAAGAGGGTGGTGAGTCACCAAACCTTAAAAAACCGGCCCCCTAAGTATAATGAGGGTAATATAGTCTTTGTTTGTCAATTTAATTACTTATACAAACATATGTTACAAAATAGCTTATAAAAGTTACTATTCATAAACAAGGCACATAGAAGTGAAATTTTTGATTTCCCATTAATATAGACACCCAAATGTGATATTATATAGTACACATATATATTTAAGAGTAATGATGGACATTTAGCCATTCAAAACTCATTTACAAGACAATTTTTCAAAAATGTGCTTTAAGACTCCTTAAAGCACATTTTGTGTTTTAAACTTGTTTTCAAGCTTGGTTTTCTTTGGTAATGAATTTAATATGTTCATTAGTGTATAAATGAGGTCTTGGTAAGTTCATTAGGTCTTAACCAAGTTTATCCCAAGCTTAGAGCACATTTTGGCTCTTATTGCTTTAAGGCACATTTTGTGTTTCCTTTGTTTAAATTTGTTTACTAATGTTTCTAAGACTCTTTTTAGTCTTAATACACCATATTTAAGTGTTTAAACAATATATTAAGGTTTGGAGTATTTCAGTAGTTCCCTTACTTCCTTATGTTAACTTAAACATTGTTATGTTAGTAATGTATCTCGAAAGGTAATCGGAGTCGGTGTTCCCGGTCTCCTGGGCTGATGCCCTTTACTAGTACATTAGGTACTTGCGCTATTCGGCGTTCGGTTTGAGTGTTTTTTAATATCGATTTAGTTGTTTTCCAATGTTTTAATTTTATACATTCATTCATCACTGACAGTCATCACAGTAGTAAACGACATGTCTTTAACACATATTGATACTCATCATTTGTACATGGCAGAACGCCAATGGCGGTAGCCATTCTTCTACTTAGAACTTGTCTCGTAATTAGTATGATTTGATAATACACATAAAACTTAATCTTGACGTTTGTTCGTTTTTAATTATACATCACCGTACGTAGCACTCCTGGTAAAACTGGTGCTCAGGGGTGGTAATTATTCAAGCGTTAAGTGTTGATTCGCGTTCATTGTTGCGAATGATATTGGTAATAGCCGTTTTATGGTAGAATTTTTCTTTTCACTTTCGGTCCATTTGTGGACTGATACGTTTTACTAATTCCCTGGTGTTCATCACAAGTTGGCGTATACTGGTAGTGTGTTTTGTCGGTATCGATTGTTATACAGTAGTATTCCCTCCATAATTTTTATTTGTATGATTTAATATATACAACGCAACTGTTAGTCATAAGTTTTCTTATTTAATATCTTATTGCTAAATTGTTGCTAGTTGTTTGTAATTAGTATACTGCCGTTTTGTTTATCCTGACTGTAATTAATTGTGGCAATTTGTGAAGAGTCTCAGGAGTCATCCGACCCTGGTGTGATCAGCACCAGTGTTGAACTAACCTTCCACCCAAATTTGTGGTTGGTTTCCTTTGACCCCCGGGAATCAAGTTTCACCTTCCACTTCCAATTCAGCCATTAAATGGTTTGATAATTAAATTATGTTATCTTGGCTCTTAAGCCGGTGTTATTTAATTCATTTGGTTTAGTAGTTATAATTTGTTATGGGCTGGTGTGCCCTTTTTATTGCGTTAGTCAGACTCGTCGGGTCCTTTAGAGGCTGTAGGCCTCGTATCTTAGCGGTTTATTGCAACAATTGTAGTTCTTCGGTTTATATTAGAGTTGTTCAATTGTTTCCAAAATTCACCATTTAACCCTAAAACTTTATAAAATCTTATAAACTTTATTTTAAATCCTTTTAACCTCTAATTTTTGGCCTTATTTTTATAAAGCCCCCAAATTTAATTTAATTACACCTAATACCCCATTTCTTTTCGGTAATGAATTTTCACCACTTAAACTTAATTAAAAGCTTATAAATGCATAAATAAAATGGCCTAAAGTACATGGCCTTATTACAAACATTTTCTCACAAAATAAATTACACATAAATGTCCCAAAATACATATAAATCTCGGCCTCACCATATATTTTTCATTTAATTACCAAACTTCCACAGAATGTCTTAAATTTGACAATTATGCTTGTTTAATTAGTTATAAAATTTATTAAACCATTCCTTAATCACCTAAGGTCAAAATAAGACCTTAATGTACTCTTCACTCACGCCATATGTGTATAAATATGTATAAACACATATTAATATACCAAGTGTAGATTTAAGTGATTTATACCTTGATTTAGCTTAGATATAGCCTTGTTTGGTTCGGCCACCTTAAGGAGAATTTCTCCAGAGCTTGATTTACTTGTCTTCATGTAGAAAACAAGACATGATTAAACTCCAAACATGAGCTAACCATGAGAAGTAATTTAAGTCATGAAAATCATGAATTTTTACCTTAGATCTTCAAGTTTGTTGGAGATCTACCTCGGCCCTATTTTTCCAGTAAAGAAAGAGTATCAAAACACTCTTAAAAACAAGGCACAAAACCGTCGGTAACTAGCTTGGAAGATAGCTAAGATTTACCTTGTTTAAGATGCCAAAAATGGTGTTTTTGGCTTGGATCTAGCTACTCCTTGTAGATCTTGGTATACCAACTGAATCCACATGAAAAGGAGAGAAGAAATAAGGCTAGGGAACCAAGGTTTTCAACCGAAATTTTCAAGGAAGAAGAGATATGTGCTTAAAGCACATTTTACCTTAAATGGTCAAGACTTGTACTTTACTCCTTAGATCTTGTATGGCCGAGAATAACCCTTCCTTTAACCTCCAAAACACTCTATAAATGTATAGAAATGGTTGGAGTCTAGATAGATCAATGGAAAAAGGAAAGAAAGATGAAGAAAATGGACATTTTTATGCCTTAGAAGCTTACCTAGAGCAAGAGCTCTCACCAATGGAGCTTTGAAGCTTACCTACGGTCAAGGAGGAGCAAAAGAGAGCTCAAGGCAGGAGCAATCTCGGCTGAATGGAGCAAATGAAGGAGAATGACCTAAATTGTCCTTAAAGTCATTTTTTTTGCTTATTTTATGTTTTTAATGATTTGATGACTCACCAAGGACTGATTGGTGTTGATTATTGTTGCTTAATCAGTGGAGACAATAGCAAGAGGCAGCCGGCCATGATGGGGAAGGTGGGTGAATAATTGGTGCCTATTTGATTCAATAATGGAGTGTTAATGTTACTTAATCAATTAGTGAAAGATGAGTCATCACTCCTTGTCTTGCTAGCCTTGGAAAGCAACCGTATAACAAGGGAAATGGAGGCTTCAAATCGGCAGCACTCACATGGGTAAGCTAGTGGTAAGCTCACTTTATGTTTTAATATGTTAAAGTTCACTTTTTCTTATTTTATGTAAAAGTAATGTGGTATATTTAATTGTCACATGGGAATTGTCACATGGTCTGTTAGGAGCCTTAATAACCTGATTTTATAAGGTCAAATTCGTGGTCAATGGTCAACATTGACCAACTTAGTCAATGTTGACCCAAACGGGCCCCCTTTTAGGGTTTTATTAATATTTTAATATTAAATTTCTAAATTTCAGGAATTAAATTCCTAATAAGATATAATATGATATATTATCATATTTAAAGGTAATTATAACCTTTTAGCCCGTTTAAAACCAATTTAGAAGGCAATTACACAAAAACGTGCTTTAAGGAGTTTTAGTGCACATTTTGTGTCGCAAGGTGTTTCTGAGCTTGGTTTTCTTTGAAAACGGTTTGTTGTGTTCCTTACATGATATTTGATCATGGTATCCAATTTTATATCATTTAGAGGTCATTAGACCTTTAAGGTATTCTTAGAGCACATTTTTGCTCTACTTGACCTTGAAGCATGTAAATGCTTGTTATTTGTGTTGGAGTGTTGTCCAACTATTGTAATATGTTTAGTAATGTGTTACTAGGCTTAGGACAAATTTTTAGGTCATAAGAAGTTCATTTGGGTATTTATTTACCCTACACAGTCAAAGGGTGCAACATCTTGCTTTATGTTGACCACTGTTGTTCTCAGTTGACTTTTAAGGCATGTTTAGGCCTTAATTAATGTGATTAGATATTTAATCCATATTTTATTAGTTTGGGGTATTTCAATCTACCCCCCTTAAAAAGGCTTCGTCCCGAAGTCTCTTAATCAAGTAGGTAAGTATATATAAATGTATAACTACCCATTGTTCCCATAATGTATATCTATGTGATATATCATTTACACACATCGTATTGCGCTTATACAACACATAGCCATCACTTTGTGGCGTTAGTTCAATCATATATGGATATAGGTGATCCATCAGCACCATCATTTCCTACCAGTTCTACCAACCCTGTCAACCTCCCTGAGGTGTCCATAACATTCCATTGTTCCACATTCCATATCTTGAAATACCCCAAACCTAAGTATGCTAAGTAAACATCAATAATGATGTATTAAGGCTAAAATATGCCTTAGAAAGATTGGTAGACAATTTAAACCAAGGAAAACACAAGAAAGTGCCTTAAGGGCAATCAGGGCAAAAACGTGCTCTAAGGTTGGAGTGACTTTGATTAGCACCAAAATACCATTATAAGCCTTTAGTAATATGCTAATGGACATTTTAAATCAATTAGCAAAGAAAACCAAGCTTGAAAACAAGTTAAAACACAAGATGTGCTTTAAGAAGTCTTAAAGCACATTTTTGAGAAATTGTCTTAGAATTGAATTTTGAGTGGCTAAATGTCCATCATTACTCTTTAATCAACATGTGTACTAATTAGTATCACATTAGGGAGCCTAAATCAATGGGAAACCAAAAAGTTCACGAATATGTGCACTAATTAGTGAATAGTGCCAAATAGTACCCAAATTAAGCTTAAGTCAACATAAGTCAATAAGATGGTCAACCAAGACCATAAATATCTCCATTATAAGAGGGGGCCGGTTTTTGATGTGGGGAGTCACCACATGACAAAGCAATTAAAGGAAAAGAAGAGGAAAAAGAGAGAATAGTATTATTTGCTTTATAAAAGCAAAATACCTTATATTAGCCTACCTCTCTCCTCTCTTCTTCATTTCTCTTCTTATCCCACGGTTTTCTTCACCTTCTTCATCCTCTCAAACCGTTCCAAGCAGCTCCATTCTTGCTTCATCTTCAAATGTCCATAACTTACTCATTTTAGCTCCAAATCAAAAACTAAACACATATTTCTCTTAGTTAGGCCAAGACCTATCTTTCTATCTTTTCAAATCCTTCAAAGCTCCATTTCGGTGCCAAGAGGAAACTCCATTGATGGAGGAAAATCAAGTTTGAAGAGCTCATTAGCTTCTCCATTCTCTTAAGGTAAAGAAAATGTAAGAAAAACCATGTTTCCATCATTTCTTGTACATGGCCGAAAATTTCTACTCATGGGGCCTTGTTTTTATGCCTTGTTCTAGCTTGATTTATTCACCAAGGACTAGTGGAGGTCCTATTTCATTCAATGCCAAAGTCTACCATGAGACTTCAAAGGTAATCATCCACTTTTTATGCCTTAGAACACATTTCTAACCAAGGCTTTTATTCCTTGAGGTTAGTGTATTGTTTAGTACTCATATGAGTCATTGAATATTTATTAGAACATTGGCAAGGTGAATTTAAGTGGTGGCCGAGATTCATGCAAGAAGAAGGTCTAAGGAGGAAGTTAAGATAAGCTTGAGAAAACAAGGTAAAATGCTTACCTAATGGTGGTTTAAGTTTTAAGGGATGAGTTTAGGTGGATACCAATGTGGCTTAGAGCTTACATTGTGTATTGGGTTATATAACCTAAGAAAAAGAACTTAAATAAGCTTGTGAACTTGTGACTAAGGAGCCAATGGGAATGAGTTAGTAATATAAGTTTAAGAAGGATTTTAAGAGCATTATAATTACTATGAGATTGATGGGTGTATTCGCAGGTTGAAAGCTTTTGTATGTGGGAAATTCAGTGTTTAAGTTTAAGTCATTTAAGGGCCTAAGAGCCATGTCATTTAAGAGCCTTAGTGCTATGCAATTTAAGCTTATTGCAATATATTGAGTTTGTTGTGAATGAGTTGGTTTGGGTGATGAGATATGATGAGAAGAACTTGATGTGTATGGGATGGTTGAATGAGGAAAAATAATGTGTTTGGGCATGATAATATACTAGAGGAGCTATGGCGAAATTTGAGTAGAAAACAAAGTGTTTAAGTGGTAGTGGTGAGTTAATATGCCCTAGGGTTTACTAGGGAGCATGAAAAGAAAAATTGGGTGGAAATGAGTTAACTAAGGAGTACTTGAGATTTAGAGTGACCTAGAGATGTCTAGGAGGAATTAGAGGATTGGCGAGTGTACTAAACACACCAAAATCATGATATGAGGAATGTAAGACTTGTGCATAAGTTTTAAGGAAAGGTGTATAATGCCTTAAGGAGATTTAGGTATGAACTAGAGAGTAAGACAATGAGAGTTTTGAGAACCTTGTGTAAGTGTGATGATGTTAGTGGTGGACTAGTAAGGTTTAGTTGAATGGTAATGTGTGGACTTGGGTGATGGAAGTGAAAAAGGTAGGAGGATGTTGTAAGTCATCAAGGAAAATGACTAGGAATGTAAAAGAGCGTATGATCGTGAGAATGGTGAGTAAGTGAGTAAAAGGAGGTGGAAATGTCCAAGGAGGGTGTAGTATAGTTAAGGTAAAGAAGAACAAGGTTAAGGTGCTAAGAGGATGACAAGAAATGTTTAGGTATGCCCAAGAGTTTAGGAATGATGAGTAACAAATGGAAAAGAGAGGAATTTGTGCATGGTTATGTAAGATGACTTGAGGAAGTTTTGGTAAATGAACTGAAGATGGAAAATAATGTTTATGAAGTGCCCAAACTGTTAAGGAGGGAACACTTGGGTTGGTTGAAGTTTTGGTAAAGATACAAGTTGGTAATGTAAGGAATTATATGATAAGTGTTAGGAGTGTTTGTAAGAATCGAGCAAATGTTTGAGAAGATCTTTGGAAGTTGTTTTAATGAGTTTGGTGGAGGTTATAAGGTGTGTTTGATGTGCCAAATGATGTTAGAACACATTAGGAGGCTTGACGAAAAATTTGGAGAAAGTTTGACAATGTATGGGAAGTTTCTGCAGCCGACCTACCTAGGGGACCGACCCCAGTCTGGGTCGGTCGGGCTGAAACTGTGAAGTGGGATGTTCTCTGCAGCCGACCTACCCAGGGGGTGGGTCGGTCGGTGGGTCGGTCGGACCATAAAAAAAAAAATAAATAAAGAAACCCTAAGAGAGTTTAGTGGTATTAATGGTACCCCATTAAGGGGGCAATGATGATTAGAGGCATAAAGACCTAAGGGATTAAGTTAAGAATAAACTTAAAAGTTTAAGATTAAGTTTGCAAGATTAAGTTGTAAGACTTAAGAGGTGTTAGGTGGGGATCATTAAGGGTTAAGTAAGTTAAGTAAGTTGAATTAAGTTAAGTGATTAACAACCTAAAACTGAATGAATGTTTTAGGACTTGGGAGTTTGGACTCCGGAAGAGAGTAAGTAGCCGAACGACCAACGGTGAACGGTACAGTTCTCTTGTGACCTGCTTGCTAACGAGGTGTCCCTCGGCTTGTGTGCTATTTGTTGTGTGCTCACTAAACAAGATAAAGCATGCAACCGGAATATATTATTTATTGTTTTGTTGTGTGATGTTTGAAAACTAACACAACATACCGTGAGAACTTACTAACCAATGTTTAGTAAGGAATTGAGTGAGACTAAGGAACGCTCCCTAATAAGGGACGATATGAACCGAAAGAGGTTAACCAACAAATATGGTCTTGAGATTACTACTAACTGGAACTTGAGTGAGGAAACCCGGGACCGATCTCCGGTCATGCATGCTAAGGAAAAAGGGGGACGGTATCTGAATCAGATCCGCCCTCCGCTTAAGGACTTGTCTTTGGACTTGTAGCCTAGGGCCGGTTGCCGGCTCAGCTGCGCTGGACTCCCGTCCAGAGTAGGTGGCATTAAGATGGTGCGGTGGGATCACCTAAATCCCAGGTTCGAATTAAGCTACAACCATTCCCCTCCAGGAATGGTTTGTATACTGAGATTAAATTAAGATTGAGATTAAGGTAAGGTTAAGATAAGTTGCAACCATTCCTTTTTAAAGGATGGTTTGTATTGTTTAGTTTAAGATTAAGGTAAGGTTAAGATGAGTTGCAACCATTCCTCTTTAAAGGATGGTTTGTATAATTAAGATTAAGATAAGTGACATCCACTCCTTATTAAAGGATGGTTGTTTCTAAGATTAAGATAAGACTAAGATTGAGGTGAGATAAGGTTGGACTAAGATTAAGAGGGAACATTACTTAAGGAGTTAAATAATTAACTCTCTAATTAAGGGAACACATTTAAGTCGTTCATTTTGTGTGAACTTTGATTGTTCATATCTGAGTTGTTGTTTACTGCACTTACTATTATATTGTGCATCTAATCAACCTCCATGCTATCGACAATTAGTCGTCATAGCCACGTTAGCTTGGGGGCCATGAGAGGGTCGTACCAGCATTCGTGCTGACCCCCTTTGGGGGCTGTTTTAACTACACAGGTGTACATCAGGAGGCGGCCGTCGCGAGAGTAAGAAGGGGATACAAGTGTTAAGGACTAAGTGTGGCCTACGAGCTGTGCATGTACACTCGTATGGCAATTGAGTTAGTAAGATGTATAGGATGTGAGAGGATTGTAAGAAGAATATGTATTGGGTTAAGGTTGTTATGTACTAATGTTCGGTATATTCTATAGTCAGACCGTGGCAAGGTCCTGGATGCTAGAAAATTCCGCTGTGACATGTTTATATATATACTGTTAAGTTACGAGACCACATCTGGATTGAGTTGGGGTGTTACAAAAGTGGTATCAGAGCGTAGTTACGCTCTGAAGACATGAAATACCGAACTTAGGAGAATGTTGAGGTTGAGATTGAGTTATGGGTTAAGGGTTGAGAGATAGAGTGAGAGGTGTGTTAGTCAGGACTTCCCGGTGCTTACCGGATATCCATAGTACCTAGACCCGCCCTCCACATCCCCAACCCTGAATATGTGGAACAAACGCCAGAGAGAAGAAAGCCTTCTCTTACTCGTGGAGACCCGATCTGGCAGTTAGCTAACAGTAAGCAATACGAGAAACGTCTTGCTGCACAATAGTTACGGAGAACTTGGAGGTTTTTGATGGAGCGCAACAGAGAAATAGGCGCTACCTATGGAATACTATCAGTGAGGGAATGGTAATTACCGGCAACATGGGTCGACATGCTACGCAGTCGAAATAACCCGCAATACCGGATTGTAAATCCATAAGAACAGAAAAATAAGACCTTGGAAAGGCCCGATGGCCTGATCATGATGAGATGAGGTGACACACTAGTCAGCCGGGAGCAGAACTTGGACATAATATTAGACCATATGGATGTTAGCAACAGTACAACAACAACCGACAGTGCGGTAAGAACATCAATCCCGAACTCCAAGGGGAAAAACCTAAGAGATCGCTCGGTAATGCGAGCAAAACACTGTATAAGCAATAATATACAAGGGATGTATAATAAGATACCATTGAGACCGTTGACATAACGTTTTCTAAAAAGAGCGGGATAAAACTCCCGAGATGACCGTTAAAACCTGCCGATAACAACATTCTTCAATGAAGATGTTGGAAAACCCAGAAAACAAGGGTAAAAGAAATAAACGTAAGCCATAACCTACTAAGGATTAAAGTCGTACAACCCTGGAAAAGGAAAGCTCAGAGGACTACCCCCACAGAGCGGGCATAGTCGAGCCGAACAACTGATGAATGACAGTTAACACTGTTGTTTAACTCATTAACACCCAAGTATGATTGATCATCAATGGGTGGCATAGTCAACGGAAGTTGAATGAAGCATTGAGATGGAAGTATAAGATGACAGAATGATATCCAACTTGGACACCTTAAGGCAAACGCCTAGTACGAACTGAACCTTAATTACTAAAGGACATAAGTCTAATAAAACGACAGCATTGTCAAAGACACTAAGTAACCTCAGATCACCTGAACAACTTCCATAACAGGAAGCAGGATGCAGCAACTTACCATGAAACCCGATACTACATTTAGTGTGTAACCTAACGGTGAATAGTGCTCAAAGAACCAGAATCTTATAGGGATGACCTGCAGATGAGTAAGAGTACAAATAATGAACTGAGATATTAAGCATTAAGAGCCTACGAGCCAAGGATGTTAACCACATCAGAGCCCGAGGCGCGGTAAGTTATAAGAGAGCTTGTTTAAGCCACGAAGGGACTACAATTTGTAGATATGAACGGTTACAAACCTATAACTTAGATTGTGAAAAATATTACCAAGAAAGGGTACCAATGAGAATATTGAAATAATGCTAAGGACAGGGGCGGAGAACAAACCATGCCTTTAGGGTGGGGATACCTCTCCTTGTTGTGAGGCCATGAGTAGGAATGAACCCCTTAAAAGGGCTTTCACTTATTAGAGATGCAATACGCTTTTGTTAGAGAATGGAAACTGTAAACTTGGGATTACCTTGGAACATACCAGATACACTTGAGTAATAAGGAAGGTTGCACAGATAGACCCCATATCCAACACCCATGATGTAAGAATTAGTAATGGTCAGAGATAAAGATTGAGATTGCACATTATGACTCGTCAAGTGACCAATGCTCAGAAGAGCTTGTGATTCAGTGAATGACTTCTTCAAGAACCGGTTAAATTACAGGGTAAGCAGCATCATAAGGATAAAAGAATGCAAGAGGAGTTAGCCTACTTACGAATCTGAGATTGGAGTAGAACATCATCGTGTTAAGAGTCAACTATTTACAGCACGGTATGACAACCGCCATACACCGGAATGAGAGAACTCCCAGTGTGTTCACGCCAAGAAGGGATTGAGTATAAGGTAAGACATTAGAATAAGTGAGTAAGAGGTTGCACCATCAATGGGCAACATAGTAAAGGCCAACTACCACGATAGTAGTGGTCGTGAGTGCAGTATTTATATGAGAGGATTAAGTCATGGTGTGCGGTAAGGCGACCATTATGTATGAGCCGTCAAATATTGACACTGAGGCAATTGAATTTATGAGTTAAGACCAGCATAAGTAAGAAAATAAGATGGTAGACGGACTGTGCATTGATGCCAGTAGTCTGGACATGGTTTGGTAAGATTACACAGGAAGCACACAACCCATTCCTTAAGGAACTGGAAGTGCTTTCCCAATAGAATGAATATAAGAAAGAAGATAAGAGGCTCTATGGAAAGAGACCTAAGCTATTAAAAATAGAATCAATACGGAATACAGAAAGGAGCTGGAGCATACCATACCCAAGAACACAGTAAATGGACTTCCCTTGATTAACTTCAAGAAGAACAATAAATGTTATTATGGAACGATGAAAGAGGAGATCGACAACAGAATACTTCATAATTAGCAATAGCTAAACGTGTGACGGACACTATGAGTTTACTAAAAAGAGACGTGGGACGACTGAACCCCACAGGGGCGGTAGGCCTGACACGCTCATTATGAGTTAGTTGGGTAAGTAGTAATGTATCAGTAAGGTACCCCATACATGTAGACAAGTAGTGGAAGGAACACGGGAGGTAGTCGACTCCGTACCACGGACAACGACACAAGATCAGACAAGAGCAGCCATTACCGCAAACAGTCGAAGAGAAGAATTCAGTTGAACCAGCAAACAAGGGGAGCAGAGAACAAATAATTAAGGACTATGAAGTGCGAGAAGCACGGATTGTTAAGTATAGACATAGGACATGTCTTAAGATGAATAAGATTAGACTGTAAAGTGCAATAAGGACTAAACAGTAGTTTCAGATTAAGAATCATCCTCAGACCAAAGGTCAGTTGGGGAGAACAATTTAGACATTCGAGAAAATACTAAGAGTATGAGCATAAGATCTTCAAGGAGAATAAATAGATGAGTTACAACTCATTAAGGCCGTGTATATATAAAGATAACGTGTCCATTGAGAGACCAATATTCCTAAACTGTAAGGAGGAAGAAGGAATATACAATACTATGAACGATTAGAAAAGCAGTTAAGCCTAAGATTATCAGAGGTCGCGCAGCGGAAGCTAGCAGACCAATATTTGAGATTAGACCAAACTAAGTTAAGGAAACGGTATAAGTACCGTTAAGAATCCTCGATACAGACTAAAGTCATTCCTGATCGAATTCTAAGTAAGATAGATGACATGAAAGCTAGAATGCTTGGTAAGAATTAGACATCTTGAACTTATGTTCAAGGATGATATAATGCAGATTACGTGGGCGTAATCCATTTTAAGGGGGGTAGAGCGAAAACCGCTTAGCGTATGCTTGTGTACTGAGTACATAAACTACGGTGTGCATAGCACAAAATAATTTGAGAATAGTTTTTACATAAACATTTGAAATAATAATGGTCATTGCACACAAGAAGATGTGATACCATATTAAGTACCTATCTTGCTAACTCCGGTGTGAGCACAAGTAAAGAGAATTAAGGAAGAGGATTAAGGAGACTTAAGAAATAAGAATATATGAGGTATGAGTCAATATGAGACTATGTGGGAGATAAGAATAAGATAACATTACGAGATATTATTTGATATGAGTATGAGGAAGGAAATTGTAATTCTATGAGATATAAGATGGTAAGAATTGGTATGGGACAGTTATAGAACTTAGTAGGAATTTAGATCTTGAGGTAATTACTAAGAGATGAATCGGGAATGTTTAATGGACTGAGTCCACACTTTGGAGATGTATTGATTATGATTAGAAACTAAAAAGATAGAAAATTGGACATGAGTGAATTATTTGGATGTTTGAAAGTGACGTGGGAGGTGGAACTTGATTTTCTAGGGATCAAGGGAAACCGAACACAAATTGGGGTGGAGGGATAGTTCTACACTGATGCTGATCACATCAGGGTTGGATGATTCCTGAAACTCCCTACCAGTGGTCACAATTAAATCACACTAAGGGTAGAGGCCTTAGGATAAAATGAAATTGGAGTTGATTGTATTTTTAATTAGAGGAATTATTCCTCACATGACCTCGTAAAAAGGATTACCTTTTTACTGAGTCTCGCCCATGAAGTCGAGGACGCACGAGCCTTTGTCTTCGGACCGGTGACATGGGGAGAGCAGCGTGTTTGTATTCTGGCCCATGGTGACGAGGACAAATGAGCCATTGTCTACGGACCGGTGACATGGGAGAATGTGTTGGAAAGAAAATTATGTGAATGTTTTAATCATCAAAAGAAACAAGGAGAATTTTGAGTGCTATACATGCTTAAGCATGTTGTGTGATATTTAAGTATAAGAATGTGGCGGATCTAATGATCCAATGAGTTTAAGTATACATAAGTATGATCTATATGATCTAAGGAATGAGGTAATACATGTATTCTAATAAGATAAGGTGCATGGGAAATTTGGGGACAAAGTTCTTTTAAGGGGGGTAGATTGAAATACCCCAAACCTAAGTATGCTAAGTAAACATCAAATCATGATGTAGTAAAGGTAAAATATGCCTTAGAAAGATTGGTAGACAATTTAAACCAAGGAAAACACAAGAAAGTGCCTTAAAGGCAATCAGGGCAAAAACATGCTCTAAGCTTGGAGTGACTTTGATTAGCACTCAAATACCATTATAAGACTTTAGTAATATGCTAATGGACATTTTAAATCATTTAGCAAAGAAAACCAAGCTTGAAAACAAGTTAAAACACAAGATGTGCTTAAAGAAGTCTTAAAGCACATTTTTGAGAAATTGTCTTAGAATTGAGTTTTGAGTGGCTAAATGTCCATCATTACTCTTTAATCAACATGTGTACTAATTAGTATCACATTAGGAAGCCTAAATCAATGGGAAACCAAAAATTTCACGAATATGTGCACTAATTAGTGAATAGTGCCAAATAGTGCCCAAATTAAGCTTAAGTCAACATAAGTCAATAAGATGGTCAACCAAGACCATAAATATCTCCATATAAGAGGGGTGCCGGTTTTTGATGTGGGGAGTCACCACATGACAAAGCAATTAAAGGAAAAGAAGAGGAAAAAGAGAGAATAGTACTATTTGCTTTATAAAAGCAAAATACCTTATATTAGCCTACCTCTCTCCTCTCTTCTTCATTTCTCTTCTTATCCCACGGTTTTCTACACCTTCTTCATCCTCTCAAACCGTTCCAAGCAGCTCCATTCTTGCTTCATCTTCAAATGTCCATAACTTACTCATTTTAGCTCCAAATCAAAAACTAAACACATATTTCTCTTAGTTAGGCCAAGACCTATCTTTCTATCTTTTCAAATCCTTCAAAGCTCCATTTCGGTGCCAAGAGGAAACTCCATTGATGGAGGAAAATCAAGTTTGAAGAGCTCATTAGCTTCTCCATTCTCTTAAGGTAAAGAAAATGTAAGAAAAACCATGTTTCCATCATTTCTTGTACATGGCCGAAAATTTCTACTCATGGGGCCTTGTTTTTATGCCTTGTTCTAGCTTGATTTATTCACCAAGGACTAGTGGAGGTCCTATTTCATTCAATGCCAAAGTCTACCTTGAGACTTCAAAGGTAATCATCCACTTTTTATGCCTTAGAACACATTTCTAACCTAGGTTTTTATTCCTTGAGGTTAGTGTATTGTTTAGTACTCATATGAGTCATTGAATATTGATTAGAACATTGGCAAGGGGAATTTAAGTGGTGGCCGAGATTCATGCAAGAAGAAGGTCTAAGGAGGAAGTTAAGATAAGCTTGAGAAAACAAGGTAAAATGCTTACCTAATGGTGGTTTAAGTTTTAAGGGATGAGTTTAGGTGGATACCAATGTGGCTTAGAGCTTACATTGTGTATTGGGTTATATAACTAAGAAAAAGAACTTAAATAAGCTTGTGAACTTGTGACTAAGGAGCCAATGGGAATGAGTTAGTAATATAAGTTTAAGAAGGATTTTAAGAGCATTATAATTACTATGATATTGATGGGTGTATTCGCAGGTTGAAAGCTTTTATATGTGGGAAATTCAGTGTTTAAGTTTAAGTCATTTAAGGGCCTAAGAGCCATGTCATCTAAGAGCCTTAGTGCTATGCAATTTAAGCTTATTGCAATATATTGAGTTTGTTGTGAATGAGTTGGTTTGGGTGATGAGATATGATGAGAAGAACTTGATGTGTGTGAGATGGTTGAATGAGGAAAAATAATGTGTTTGGGCATGATAATATACTAGAGGAGCTATGGCGAAATTTGAGTAGAAAACAAAGTGTTTAAGTGGTAGTGGTGAGTTAATATGCCCTAGGGTTTACTAGGGAGCATGAAAAGAAAAATTGGGTGGAAATGAGTTAACTAAGGAGTTCTTGAGGTTTAGAGTGACCTAGAGATGTCTAGGAAGAATTAGAGGATTGGCGAGTGTACTAAACACACAAAAATCATGATATGAGGAATGTAAGACTTGTGCATAAGTTTTAAGGAAAGGTGTATAATGCCTTAAGGAGATTTAGGTATGAACTAGAGAGTAAGACAATGAGAGTTTTGAGAACCTTGTGTAAGTGTGACGATGTTAGTGGTGGACTAGTAAGGTTTAGTTGAATGGTAATGTGTGGACTTGGGTGATGGAAGTGAAAAAGGTAGGAGGATGTTGTAAGTCATCAAGGAAAATGACTAGGAATGTAAAAGAGCGTATGATCGTGAGAATGGTGAGTAAGTGAGTAAAAGGAGGTGGAAATGTCCAAGGAGGGTGTAGTATAGTTAAGGTAAAGAAGAACAAGGTTAAGGTGAACAAGGTTAAGGTGCTAAGAGGATGACAAGAAATGTTTAGGTATGCCCAAGAGTTTAGGAATGATGAGTAACAAATGGAAAAGAGAGGAATTTGTGCATGGTTATGTAAGATGACTTGAGGAAGTTTTGGTAAATGAACTGAAGATGGAAAATAATGTTTATGAAGTGCCCAAACTGTTAAGGAGGGAACACTTGGGTTGGTTGAAGTTTTGGTAAAGATACAAGTTGGTAATGTAAGGAATTATATGATAAGTGTTAGGAGTGTTTGTAAGAATCGAGCAAATGTTTGAGAAGATCTTTGGAAGTTGTTTTAATGAGTTTGGTGGAGGTTATAAGGTGTGTTAGATGTGCCAAATGATGTTAGAACACATTAGGAGGCTTGAGGAAAAATTTGGAGAAAGTTGACAATGTATGGGAAGTTTCTGCAGCCGACCTACCCAGGGGACCGACCCCAGTCTGGGTCGGTCGGGCTGAAACTTCGAAGTTGGATGTTCTCTGCAGCCGACCTACCCAGGGGGTGGGTCGGTCGGTGGGTCGGTCGGACCATAAAAAAAAATAAAAAAATAAAGAAACCCTAAGAGAGTTTAGTGGTATTAATGGTACCCCATTAAGGGGGCAATGATGATTAGAGGCATAAAGACCTAAGAGATTAAGTTAAGAATAAACTTAAAAGTTTAAGATTAAGTTTGCAAGATTAAGTTGTAAGACTTAAGAGGTGTTAGGTGGGGATCATTAAGGGTTAAGTAAGTTAAGTAAGTTAAGTAAGTTGAATTAAGTTAAGTGATTAACAACCTAAAACTGAATGAATGTTTTAGGACTTGGGAGTTTGGACTCCGGAAGAGAGTAAGCAGCCGAACGACCAACGGTGAACGGTACAGTTCTCTTGTGACCTGCTTGCTAACGAGGTGTCCCTCGGCTTGTGTGCTATTTGTGTGCTCACTAAACAAGATAAAGCATGCAACCGGAATAATTATATTTATTGTTTTATTGTGTGATGTTTGAAAACTAACACAACATACCGTGAGAACTTACTAACCAATGTTTAGTAAGGAATTGAGTGAGACTAAGGAACGCTCCCTAATAAGGGACGATATGAACCGAAAGAGGTTAACCATCAAATATGGTCTTGAGATTACTACTAACTGGAACTTGAGTGAGGAAACCCGGGACCGATCTCCGGTCATGCATGCTAAGGAAAAGGGGGGACGGTATCTAAATCAGATCCGCCCTCCGCTTAAGGACTTGTCTTCGGACTTGTAGCCTAGGGCCGGTTGCTGGCTCAGCTGCGCTGGACTCCCGTCCAGAGTAGGTGGCATTAAGATGGTGCGGTGGGATCACCTAAATCCCAGGTTCGAATTAAGCTACAACCATTCCCCTCCAGGAACGGTTTGTATACTGAGATTAAGTTAAGATTGAGATTAAGGTAAGGTTAAGATAAGTTGCAACCATTCCTTTTTAAAGGATGGTTTGTATTGTTAAGTTTAAGATTAAGGTAAGGTTAAGATGAGTTGCAACCATTCCTCTTTAAAGGATGGTTTGTATAATTAAGATTAAGATAAGTGACATCCACTCCTTATTAAAGGATGGTTGTTTCTAAGATTAAGATAAGACTAAGATTGAGGTGAGATAAGGTTGGGCTAAGATTAAGAGGGAACATTACTTAAGGAGTTAAATAATTAACTCTCTAATTAAGGGAACGCATTTAAATCGTTCATTGTGTGTGAACTTTGATTGTTCATATCTGAGTTGTTGTTTACTGCACTTACTATTATATTGTGCATCTAATCAACCTCCATGCTATCGACAATTAGTCGTCGTAGCCACGTTAGCTTGGGGGCCATGAGAGGATCGTACCAGCATTCGTGCTGACCCCTTTGGGGGCTGTTTTTACTACACAGGTGTACATCAGGAGGCGGCCGTCGCGAGAGTAAGAAGGGGATACAAGTGTTAAGGACTAAGTGTGGCCTACGAGCTGTGCATGTACACTCGTATAGCAATTGAGTTAGTAAGATGTATAGGATGTGAGAGGATTGTAAGAAGAATATGTATTGGGTTAAGGTTGTTATGTACTAATGTTCGGTATATTCTATAGTCAGACCGTGGCAAGGTCCTGGATCGTAGAAAATTCCGCTGTGACATGTTTATATATATACTGTTAAGTTACGAGACTACATCTGGATTGAGTTGGGGTGTTACATATCTAATGATTCATTTCGTATCTTGGCGATACCATACGTAATCATTCTATAAAACAATATGAATACATATCACAAATAGCATAAGAAAAGTGTTACACACATGGGTGTAAACACAACGTTCAAGCAGGTATCTCGTAAGATACATACATACAAATGCACATCACACACAAACAAACCAACAACGCACGCCCCGCGTACCAACCATAACCAACAAAACCAATTCACTGTATGCCATGCATACTAAACAAACTGTGACGGCCCAGCCTAATCAACCCACATGTGTGATATTGTCCGCTTTGGCACGCAGGCCGCACGGATTTGTTCCTGGGGTTTCGCCCCAAAACGCGTCACACAAGGGAGAGGTATCCATGCACCTATAAGGCACACTTCGTTCTCCTCCCCAATCGATATGGGAGGTAGCCCACCTCTGGGTGCTACACTCCACCCCCCCTCACGGGAGCCCAGCGCCCTCGCGGGCCCACTGGCACACCGACCTGGGTCTGGCTCTGATACCATCTGTGACGGCCAGGTCGGTGTGCCAGTGGGCCCGCGAGGGCGCTGGGCTCCCGTGAGGGGGGTGGAGTGTAGCACCCAGAGGTGGGCTACCTCCCACATCGATTGGGGAGGAGAACGAAGTGTGCCTTATAGGTGCATGGATACCTCTCCCTTGTGTGACGCGTTTTGGGGCGAAACCCCAGGAACAAATCAGTGACGGCCTTGCGTAAAAGTCACAAAACGTGAAAACGCGTTTTAATTTTTTTAGGAGGTATATAACCTTCACTAGGGTTATAAATATGTTTTTATACCTTAATTACACATTAAGAACATGTGAGAAAAATTCCGGAGGAAAACGGATTCAAATAATGCGGTAAAACGCTAACGGAGTCTTAAAGCGCGTTTTTCAAGAAAACCCGAAAACGTGACTTTAAACAGTCGAATGACCCCGTAAAAAAATTATAGTTGATCATATAACTATAAATAGACATTAATAGGAGTATAATAACCATTAAAATTAAATAAACGAGAAAATTCCGGAAAACGGGCCCGGTTAGTGAATAGTGCTAAACCGGGTAAATTAACGAGCGTTTCTGTAAAAGACGAAAAACGCTCCAGCTTATATATGTATGTGGGCCGGTTTTTACTTCCTAAATAAGCCCCTCTCACATGTCTGGCTAACTAATAAAGAAGTCAAAAGAAAAAGTAGAAAAAGTGGGAAAAGTACATAAAGTAAAAAAAATACTCTCTCACCACTCACTTTCTCTATTCTCTCTCCTCTCCTTGCTGCCTTCCCCACCGTAAACTCCCCTCCTCTCTTCTGCATAGGCGCTTTTGAAGCTCCTCCCAAGCTTCCATGGCTTCTCCAACTTTCCTTGCTTGCCCAAGCTTCCTCCAAGCTCCAAATGCAAAACAAATTATATATTTGAACTCCCCTCATCCTCCTCTACCTTTCCCTCTTTTCAAAATCTGAAAATGATGAACTTCATCTCCATGGGTTTTCCCCATTTGAAGAGAAAATGGCACCAATGGGTAGCTTGGAGTCTCCTCTCTCTCCTAAGGTAAAAATCTCCAAGAAAAACCTCATTTTCTCCATCTTGTAGTGGTAGCCGATTTTGCCTCTCTCTTACTTTGTTTTTCTTCTTGGTTTTGAGCTCCATTTCAACCCTCCAATGGTGGAGTAATTCCCTTCTTGATTCAAGGGTGAGAACCCCTCTCAAAAATCTCCAAAGGTAAAACCCTAACTTGTACTCTAAGCCCTTTATGTTGAATTAAGATTTCTTAAGGGTTTAGATAATTAATGGAATGTATTTTGTGTTTCTTGAATGTTGGGATGGAGTTTTGAAACTCCATTCCCTCTTGACCGATGTTGAGGAGATGAGGAGCAAGAGGAGAATTAATGTGAGACTTGTGAATTAAGGTAAGAAATCTACCTTAATGCTTATATTGATCGTTTTAGAATTGGGTTTGGAAAAAAATAAAAGATGAAATAAAATCTGGAGCAATAATGTGCTTGATTGTGGTTAGTTGGATTTTGTGAAATGTTGGTTTGATTTAAGGGCCTAAGTGCCAAAGGATTTGAGAGTTCAGCTATATTGTTGTTTAATGAAGTTTTGAGGATACATTATGCTCTGATAGAACCCTTGTGGGTTTGGCTAGACTAGGAATGTCAATTGTTGTGGATTGATGTTTTGGGAGATGTTAAGTTTATGAGGAGGTTATGGCGAAATTTCGATAGAAAATAAGTGTTTTGATGATGGCTTGACGAATGGGAGAACCTTGGTGTTTGTAGTATTGAGGAGAGTGGTTTAATAGCCTTGAAATGGCATTTGGGAAACTAGGAAGAGAAGGATTAAAATCTGTAGCAATTTGCATATGAGGAGTTTAGAAATGCTAGAAAAGAGTTGGTGATTATAACTTGTGAAACAAGGAGTGAATGTGGGTTTTAGAAGTGCATTTATGTAGGAATGATTGGAAATGGTCATTGGTGGATTTGGAAAGGTTGGTGGAAGGTTGTGAAATGTCTGAAGAGGTTTAAGATGCACTGATATGCATAATGCAACAGAGGGAATATAAAGTTTTGTGAATTTGAACAATAATTGGGTGGTGGATTGGACCAACGTTTTAGGAGCATTTAAGGAGTGTTTTAGTGTGTGTAAACATGTAGGAAACATGTGGAATGTTTAGGAAATGATTGGATGTGGATTAGGAGTTGAAAACTGATCAAAAACTGTAAATTTTGTCTGTTCCAGAGGTGGTCCGGGTTGCAAATCCGTTTGCAAACCCGGACGATAGCAAAAACATGGCAGAAGACCATCCCAGGGGGTGGTCCGGGTTTGTAAACCCGGACACAAACCCGGACCACATGAAAATTTGTCCTGAAACTGAAATCCGTGGTTGGTCCGGGTTTGTAACCCCGGACACAAACCCGGACCATCATAAAAATGTGTCAGAATGTGTTTTAAAGAGCTCTAATGATGGGGAAGTGACTGGTAATGGTTTTAGATGTTGATTAGGCCTTGTTTGGTGAGTTTTAAAGGCCATAGAAAGTATAAACAAGTGTTGGAAATGATTGAGAAAGTTGTGAGTTTAAGTACACAAAGTTAAACCGAAATAACGGGATAACGGGGTAAGTACGGGAGTAGCAATTATGTACCTACCGTAACACCTTAATATTAATTGAACCATTTGACATCTTAAATAGTGGTTCAAGGGTAAGACATGAGGAACAAGTGTGAACCGAGGAACGTGAGAACACCGGTAAAGTAATTCCCCACAGTGACAGGTATGGTTTTCTTGCAACCTGTGTACTACCGGATTACACCGGCTTGTATGCCAATGTTTTTCTGTGTGTTGCCCTTGCAAGATAAAGCATGAAATGAGTTTATAGTAATTCATTATTGTGGCGTAATTAATCCCGATACCGCTTAACCTTAGTTATGTGTTAAATAATAGTTAACCGACTTTAGGTTCACATAAGAGATCGGTATTCGGAATAAACGTCCCAACCCATGGGAACGTTCTAACTATGGCTATCCGTGCGTTAGTGTATGTTGTGATTATGTGTGATGTTTGTGGCTTGTTGGATATGTTGTTGTTGTTATTGGATACAGTTATCCAGTTTGTCAAAAGGGATATTACACCCTTATGTGTCTAACCGAGTTAGTAACACTATGTGAAGTGTGTATGTGATAAGTTCCATAAGGGAACCTCTAACTAATAAGTATATGTTATGTATGGAGAGGAATCCGGTTGTTCCGGTCGCGTGTTGTTTGGGAGTTAATACATATATGAGAATTAACTCCATCCTGTTATGTTAGGGTTGTTTCCTTCATTGGATTTCGACCTCCCACTAGCTTAGCCAAAGCTTACCTACCCGACCTCCACATCGGGCTAGGAGGGAAATTATGTATAATGTTGGTGAAATACCCCAAACTTAGATATGGTGTTTAAATGATAAACCAAGATATAAGAAGGCTAAATAATGCCTTAGAAACATTTCTAATCAAAGAAAACATAAGGAAACACCAAAAAGAGCAGTTTAAGCAAAAACGTGCTCTAAGCTTGGAGAGATATGGGTGAGTACCCAAATATTGTTCCAAGACCTTAGTAATATCCTAATGGTCATTTTAAATCAATTACCAAAGAAAACCAAGCTTGAAAACAAGTTAAAACACAAAATGTGCTTTAAGGAGTCTTAAAGCACGTTTTTGAAAAATTGTCTTGTAAATGAGTTTTGAATGGCTAAATGCCCATCATTACTTTAATTAATATGTGTACTATATAGTATCACATTCGGAGGTCTATCAATGGGAAATCAAAAATTTCACAACAATGTGCCTTGTTTTGATGAATAGTGAATTTATTAAGCTAGTTTATAACATAAGTCTATATAAGTGAGACTTTGGTCAACAAAGACTAAAATACCCTATTACTAAAAGGGGGCCGGTTTCTTAAGGGGTGAGTCACCACCTTCATGACTCATTAAGTGATTAAGAAAGCAAATAAGTCTTTTAAAGCCTTAAGTACTATTCACCTTTTTACATAATATCACCTTTAGTGATTCTCTCTCCTCACTTCTTCATTGTTCCTTGTTCACACGGTTTTCTTGCTCTCTTTCTCTTCTCCATTAACGTGAAGCACCTCTCCATGCTAGCTCCATCTTCTCTTGCACACATCTTGCTCATTTTAACTCCAAATCCAAAACAAAATACATATTCTTCTTAGTTAGCTCAAGCTCCTCCTTTCTATCTTTTCAAAACTTCAAGAGCTTCATTTTGGTGCCAAGTCAAACCACCATTAGAGGAGGAAATTCAAGTTTGGAGACTCCATTGGCATCTCCATTCTCTTAAGGTAAAGAAAGTGTAAGAAAATCTAGGTTTCCACCATTTTCTTCACATAACCGAAAATATATACTCATGGGACTCCATGTTTATGCCTTGTTCTAGCTTGTTTCTACTCTTCAAAGGGGAGAGGAGGTCTTTCTTGCTTCACATCCAAGTTGTCTTGAGAAAACCAAGGTAAAACAATCACATTAATACCTTAAAACATATTTTTAAACCTAGGGTTTGTTCCTTAGGTTAATGTTGTCTAGTACTCATTGGAGTCATTGGATATTGGTTAGAACATTGGCAAGGAGGATCACATTGGTGACCGAGAGTGAACAAAGAAAACCTAAGGAGAAAAGCTTTTAAGCTTGTGAGAAAACAAGGTAAATTACTTACCTTAAGGTCTTGTTGTTTAAGGGAATGAGATATGGGTATGATGAGTTTAGTGTAGAGTTTATATTGGGAAGGTGCTATAAAACCTAGGAGAAACAATGTCTATCTTGTGAACTTGTGACTAAGGAGCAAATGAGAAAAGAGATAGTTTAAGAATATCAAGGTGAATTAAAAAGCATTTTATTTCAATGGGAGCCTTGTTGAGTGTATTCGCAGGTTGAAGGCAAATATGTGGAGATTCAGTGGTTAAGATTATTGTTATTTAAGGGCCTAAGTGCCAAGCACTTTAAGTTTAAGCACTATAATGATGTGGTGTGGTTTTGGTGTAAATTGGGTGTTAAGTTGTTGTGGTGAGAATTTGGGTAATGTTGGTTGTTTGATGGAGAAAAACCATGTGTTAGGAGGTACTATATACTAGAGAACCCATGGCAAAATTTAAAGGAGAGTTTAAGTGTTTAAGATATCCTAAGGGAATTTAATGACTAAGGAAGTACTAGGAACTCTTAGGGCCTAAATTGGTGAAAGAAAGTGAACTAGAGTGTTCTTGAGTGTTTAAAGGACTTAGGAGTTGTCTTGAAGGAATTAGAGTTCAAATGAGTGAGTTTAATGCTCTAGGGATATAGTGGGAGTGTGGTTAAGTCCTGTGCAAGTTTTAGTAAACAAAGAAGGGATAATGCCTTGTGAGAATTTAAGTGTAAGCTTGAGAAATAGTAGGAGTTTGTAAGGGAGGTGCTGCGGAGCAATAATGCTTAGGAGTGGTGATAATGTTTGTGAGATAGCATTTTGGTTAGTTTGAGTTGTAGGTATGATATACCACTTAGAAAACTTAAGGAAAATATTACAAGTATTAAGTGATTATGTGAGAAATTAGGTTATAAGGTTAGAGAAGGAGTTAGGCAAGTTTATGATGTTATTTTGGTATTAGAATATGCCTAAGATCATGTGTGAAGTTTGGGTGATTTATGGATGAAGGGAACAAGTGTAACAAGACTTAGAATAATGCAAAATGAAGAAATCTGTAGCTGGTCCGGGACTTAAGTCCAGGGTGAAGTCCCGGACCAACCTAAAAATATGGCCGAGTTGCTACAACCTATGGTCCGGGACTTAAGTCCAGTATGAAGTCCCGGACCACCCCATTAAAACCACCCGAGAGTTGCAGCTTGTATTGGTCCGGGACTTAAGTCCCATACAAAGTCCCGGACCACTCTAAAAACCTTGTTTAAGCTTGGAAAATGTTAGGAACTGATGGGGATGATTGGGTATTGAAGTTATATGTTATTAAGGGCATGTTTGGTGGGTGTAATGGCTACTAAGTCGGTGAATAAACGTAATAGATAATGAGGAAATGATGCACTTAGAAGTTTAAGTTAAAATCCATAAGGACTTAGTGAATAACAATGGGTAAATATTGATGTCTAGGAAAGTTAAGTAATTCTATTGAGTTGGATTGATAATAACCTAAAACTGAATCAATGTTCTAGGCTTTGTGAATTGGGACTTGGAAGGAAATAAACCAAACGGTCGTCGACGGTGAACGGTACAATCCTTTTCGTGACCTGCTTGCTAACGAGGTGTCCCTCGGCTTGTGTGCTATCTGTTTATTTGCTATGACTAAAACAAGATAAAGCATGCAACCGGTTATATTGTTCTCGTTGTGATTGTGTTATATTTACACTAACCCGCGAGATTTGAGATTGTTACTAACCAAGTTTAGTACTTACTGAGTTAAGAATAAGAGTTAAGTTGATGGTTGTTGGTTAATGCCCGATAAGGCTTAACTAGCACATGGTGTTTAAGATGATTACTAACTGGAACTCGAGTGAGGAAACCCGGGACCGATCTCCGGTCATGCATGCTAAGTGGAAAGGGGGACGGTATCTGAATCAGATCCGCCCTCCGCCTAAGGACTTGTCTTCGGACTTGTAGCCTAGGGCCGGTTGCCGGCTCAGCTACGCTGGACTCCCGTCCAGAGTAGGTGGCATTAAGATGGTGCGGTGGGATCACCTAAATCCCAGGTTGAATTAAGCTACAACCAATCCCTTCCAGGAAAGGTTTGTATACTGAGATTAAGATTAAGATTGAGATTAAGATTAAGGTAAGGTAAGGAACTGAGATTAAGGAAATGAGGACTAAGGAGGGGGTTACTAACCCACTTGACAAGGGAACGCTTGAGTCGTTCATTGCTTGTGAACTATATATGTTCATCTGTGGTTATTGTTATTGCACTTCATATTATGTTTGTGTATGTAATCAATTTCCATGCTATCGACAATTAGTCGTCGTAGCCCCGTTAGCTTGGGGGCCATGAGAGGGTGTACCAGCATTCGTGCTGACCCCCTCGGGGGCTATTTTTACACTTGCAGGTAAGAGGCCCATGAGGACGCACTACGAGAGTAGGAGCGGTTAGACTTAGGGGGGACTTTTTTTGAGTTCGGGTTGCGCCTGTGCACCCGACTGTTCATATTAAATGTTGTAAGTTTGAGATTATGATTGAGATACTAGTACTCGGATGGTCGTGGGATTGTGGATATTAATGTTTTGAGCTGGATAAATATTTTGGTAAGTATTGTATATATTAAGCCGGTATGTTCTAACGATCAGACCGTGGCAAGGTCCAAGTGTTGTATATTTCCGCTGCGACGTTTTCGATTAAGTGTTCAGATTGCGATAACCACGATAGGCTTGGATGGGGTGTTACAAAAGTGGTATCAGAGCGTAGTTACGCTCTGATCAAGAAATACCGGATATAAGTGACCACCGAGTTAGGATACAAGTTAAGGAATAAGTGTTGGGTTAAGGGTGTGAGAAGTTAGAGTGAGTAGAGTCAGATGACCACTAATAAGTGTGGATTGTCTTTACCGTCTACGGACGTTATAAATTTACTAACCAAACAGTGGTGAATGTGAATCTAATGTAAGTTATGCTTGTTCAGATGGCAGGACGCCCTAGAGGAGGCCGAGGTCGCGGCCGGGGGAGGATATTCCAGGGATACCTGGAGGGCAGACGATCGCAGAGATCGTAGCTGCCGCTTTAGGGCATATGGGCTACCAGCCTGGTGTGGGTGCACCACCTCCACCGCCACAGCCTAGGGAACCAAACTGGGTGAAGAGTCTTGCTGATCTTCGACCCGCTCACTTCAAGGGGGAGACTGATCCCGCCAAGCTTGAGGCGTACATCTCCGAGCTGGAGACCGCTTTCGAGACCCTTGATGTCCCTGCTGGGATCAAGGTGCGCTTAGCTGCTTTCTACCTGAAGGGGGCGGCGGGCGATTGGTGGAAGCTGGTGAGGGCCGAGCATGTGGCCAACCCAGAGTTCGGCTGGGAGCAGTACACCGCCTTGCTACGGGCAAAGTACTACCCCGCCCATGTCCAGACGAAGAAGCGCTTGCAGTTAGATGCGCTTAAGCAGTCGGACAAGATGACGGTGGACGAGTATTACTCAGAGTTCACCGCCTTGCTCCGTCTTCTGCCAGGTCTAGGGTATTCTGACCAGATCTTGGTGGACCGCTTCTATGGCGGGCTTAGCCATCGACTCCGCTACGGCATGGGGCCGACGAGTTACACTACCTTGCAGGTAATAAGAATGATTGAGAATTGAGTAAGTGGTGAATAAGATTTAGGTTATGATGAATAAGTATGACTAATACCATGGAAAAGCAGGAGTGCTATCATGCCGCTGCTAAGGTTGAGATTACCGTCCAGCTGAGGGACGAGGAGAATGCTAAGAGGAAGAGTGCTGGTAAAAGCTCAGAGAGTCAAGGGCAAGGAGGGTACAAGAAACAGAAGTACCAGCCTCAGGCCCAGAAGAATCAGAACCCGAAAGGGAAGGAGGAAAAGGAGAAGGCTTCGGAAGAGCCATTGAAGCTGACCTATGCTATTGCAGCTACACCACTGCGCTCTAAGGCGCCAAAGGGTGAGAAAAAAATTGGTATTGGATGAGTTAAGAAATAAATTAGCAACTGTTTGAGATATGAGAATTGACAATGTGAATCATCAGGATCTGAGACTGAGAGGGGAGCCGGTGGTGGCTACCAGCGACGCTTCATCTGTAGATGGTGTCACAAGGACCACCCCGGGCTCGACTGTAAGGGAAACAAAGTGGAGTGCAACTTCTGCGGGTGTATGGACACCGGGCATACGAGTGTTACCGGAACCCTGCTAGCAGAGCCTATAGGCCCGACACCAGGGGCAAGGGCAAGACCGATCAGGGAGCTGGATCTGACGGTCAGAGGAAAGTGCAGCAGCCGGCGGACAGAACCCACGGGCCCAGAAGACGGGGCCCACTCTACACATGGTGGATCGGGACGATGAGCCTGAGCCCTCATCGAGGCCAGGTACCACTATAACCATTTAGTAATAAAACTACCTGCTTACCGCATTATCATGCATGTTTGGTGAAATATATGAGTTAAGTAAAATAGATGAGATTAGAACCTAAGTAAGACATAACCTACTACCACTTTAGGAAGATTCAACATCTGCTACCCTATACCATCTACATCTAACCCGGAGCACACCGACATCGAAACCACACACTTTCCAACCGAACAATGTCAGGTTATCCGCCCAGGTATGATTTTATTAAGGGGATACCTGACACCCGACGACGCACAAATAGCCATCATCAGGAGATGCAATCAACTAGGAATGGGACCGGGAGGTTTTTACACACCGGAGTACCCAGGGGGAGCAAGGATGAAATTAAAGATGATGAGCTTGGGCAAGGATTGGAATCCGTATGCCAAGAATTACCAAACCACAAGGGAGCAAGATGGAGTCTCACCACCGGGAATACCCGAAGAGTTCCATCCAGTTATTACACAAGTCATGGAAATCGCTCAGCAGTTGGAAGCTGAACCGATTCCAGACATCCAGCCAGACATTTGCATTGTAAACTTCTACGAAAAAGATGGGAAACTGGGACTACACCAGGATAAGGACGAGACAACGGAGTCTCTCGAAAGGGATACCCGTAGTGTCTTGGTCCATTGGAGATGATGCGGAGTTTTTATACGGCGAGCAGAAGCGTGCGGACCGTGCAGAAAGATAATACTTAAGTCAGGTGATGTATTAATTTTGGGAGGAGAATCAAGGATGTTATACCATGGGATTAAGAGAATCAAGCTGAATACAGCACCGCAGCAGTAATCAATGCGACGCACATGAGACCAGGAAGATTAAACCTAACCTTTAGACAATATTAGCCATGTAATGTTAGAATGAGATGAGAAATGAGATGTAAGATTGAAGCACATGTTGTAAACAGGATGGTCATGAATAAAATAACAGTGTTGTTCATATAAATTGTTACGACTCTTGTTATACCATCAATACTCATGGAGCTTGTGAATACAATTAGGTTATGGACTCGGTACGGAAGGTGCACTAAGCATACTCACAGAGGCACAGGCCGACGTTAGCGGTACTATCCTCACCGGCACCTTTCCGATCAATGGAATTGAGGCATCAGTTCTCTTCGACTCAGGGGCCTCGCATACCTTTGTCTCTGCATCATTCGCGAGCAGGTTGGGGCTAGACGCTGATGAGCTACCCGACTTCACGGTTACGCTCCCGTCTAAGGAGAAGGTTCGTTGCACTCGTTACTACCGAGGAGCCACCATCAGAATTAAGGGGGAAGACTTCCCAGTCAGTTTCATTGAGTTCAGTAAGCTAGGATTTGATGTTATCTTCGGGATGAACTGGTTGGAGCGGCACAAGGGACGTATCCTCTGCGCCGAGCATAGATTGCTGCTCAGGAGTCCGTCTGGGGTAACAATATCATACCGCCAGAGGCCCAGAGCCTTCGACTAAGATCATCACCGCCATGGCAATGCAAGAGAATTAAGGAGAAAGGAAGAAGTATACCTCTGCTATGTACAGGACATAGAGAGAGACCCTGAGTTCGACCCCGACTTACCGGTAGTGTCGGAGTTCCCCGACTTATTTCCACGGGAACTGCCCGGCATGCCACCCACTCGGGAGGTAGAGTTCACCATTGAACTGCTACCTGGTACCGGACCGATAGCCAAAGCACCATACCGTATGGCTCCGGCAGAAATGACTGAGTTAAAAGAACAACTGAAAGATTTGTTGGATAAAGGATTCATTAGACCAAGTGTGTCACCATGGGGAGCGCCAGTCCTCTTCGTGAAGAAGAAGGATGGTAGTCTCCGCCTCTGCATCGACTACAGAGAGCTGAATGCAGTGACAGTGAAGAATAAGTACCCACTACCCCGCATTGACGATCTGTTCGATCAGTTGAAGGGAGCATCTGTGTTTTCCAAGATTGATCTCAGATCGGGGTATCATCAGATAGCCATTAAGGAGGGAGACATTGAGAAGACGGCATTCCGGACACGATACGGCCACTATGAGTTTACAGTGATGCCGTTCGGTTTGTCGAACGCGCCAGCGAAGTTTATGGATCTGATGAACCGCTTGTTCCGGGAGCAGCTGGACAAGTCGGTGGTGGTTTTTATTGATGATATATTGATATATTCAAAGTCTAAGATTGAGCATGAGGAACATTTGAGAAGGGTGTTGGAAATATTAAGGGAGAACCAGCTATATGCTAAGTTCTCCAAGTGTGAGTTTTGGCTTGACCAGGTCTCTTTCCTAGGTCATGTCATCTCAGATGCTGGGATCGCAGTGGATCCAGCAAAGATTGATGCCGTACGTACCTGGCCAAGGCCGAAGACTGTTACCGACATCAGGAGCTTCTCGGTCTGGCAGGTTACTACAGGAGGTTTGTTAGAGATTTCAGCAAGGTCGCGAAGCCGATGACCAGTCTGATGAAGAAAGATGCACCATTTCTATGGACAGTCGACTGTGAAAGATCATTTCAGCGCTTAAAGGACTCACTGACCACTGCACCGGTACTGACCATTCCAGACGGTACAGAGGGCTTTGAGGTATATTGTGATGCATCCGGCAGAGGGCTGGGTTGCGTACTCATGCAACATGGCAAGGTGGTGGCATATGCCTCACGCCAGTTGAAGAAACATGAGGAGAACTACCCCACACATGATTTAGAGCTGGGAGCTGTAGTCTTCGCTTTGAAGATATGGCGCCACTACTTATATGGGGTTAGTGTTACGATCTACACCGATCACAAGAGTTTGAAATACATATTCACTCAGAAGGAGTTAAATCTTCGACAGAGGAGATGGTTAGAATTTCTGAAAGACTATGACATTGACCTCCAATACAAAGAAGGGAAGGCCAATGTTGTAGCAGATGCCCTGAGCCGTCGAGCACACTCACTCCATTCGCTAGTTTCTTTCTCCAGCTTGGTTGATGAGGTGCGAGAGGCTCAGAGGACTGATGAGTATATGAGAGAGGTCAGACAGAAGCTGACAGATGGTACCTTTGAGAGTCAGAAATACGACTTCAGACTTCATGATGATGATCTGATCAGACTTAAGGGCCGATTATGCATACCACGAGGTAACACGGATCTGAAAGACCGTATACTTAGAGAATCACACTGTTCTTCAGTTTCCATCCATCCGGGAGCCTCTAAAATGTATAAAGACATGAAGAGATACTTCTGGTGGTCGAGGATGAAGACAGATGTTACCGAGTTCGTCTTGAGGTGTCTCACATGCCAGAAGGTGAAATTCGAGCACAGACGACCGGGCGGAATGGTACAGTCGATGCCAGTTCCGGAATGGAAGTTCCATGATATCTCCATGGACTTCGTAGTTGGACTTCCACCTGCTAGGGGAGGTCTCAACATGATATGGGTGGTGGTGGATCGCCTTACCAAAGTAGCCCGATTCATACCGATGAAGGATACTTGGAAGGTGACCAAATTAGCTGAGTTGTTTGAGAAAGAAATCATGAGACATCATGGCATACCGAAGACCATAGTGTCAGATAGAGACACCAGATTCCTTTCGAGGTACTGGAGAGCTACCAGAGAAGCGTTGGGTACAGAACTCAAACTGAGTACCGCGTTCCATCCTCAGACAGATGGTCAGACTGAGCGCACTATTCAGACACTCGAGGACATGCTGAGAGCATGTGCCTTAGACTTCCAGGGCAGTTGGATTGACAGATTGCATCTGATCGAGTTTTCATACAACAACAGCTATCACGCTTCGATCAAGATGGCACCTTTTCAAGCGTTGTACGGTAGACCATGTCGTACACCGCTCTGCTGGGATGAGTCGAGTGAGACGGTCATAGGACCAGAGTACTTAGAACAAGTTCAGGCTGAAGTTCAGCAAATCAGGGAGAACATGAAAGCTGCTCAAGATAGGCAGAAGTCGTATGCTGATGTTCGACGACGAGACCTGGAGTTCGCAGTGGGCGACCGGTATTTCTGCGAGTATCACCGATGAAGGGTGTTTAGGTTTGGGCAGAAGGGCAAGTTAAGCCCGAAATTTGTTGGTCCTTATGAGATTACGGAGCGGGTGGGCCCAGTTGCTTACAGGTTGAATTTACCTGCTGAGCTGGGTAAAGTGCATGATGTTTTCATGTTTCACATAGAAATACATGCACCACCCCTCCCATGTGTTAGAACCTGAGAGGTTGACTTAGAACCAAATATGAGATCCGTGGAGACTCCTCAGAGAATCTTGGACAGTAAGACTAGGGACACTCGCCACAAGTCAGTGCGACTGGTGAAGGTTCTCTGGTCTAACCAGGATGTCGAAGAGGCCACGTGGGAATTAGAGGATAAGATGAGGGCGAAGTACCCTTCTTTATTTACTGACTAGATCGTCTGTATAGGGTACGGGGCGTACCCCTTTTTAAGGGGGGTAGAGCTTCCTCGCTTTTGAGTTAGGAAACGATCATGTTTGTCGTTTGTTTGGTTGTTTAAGATGTGAATTTGAGTAAGTTGCTACACTTCGGTGTGAGTTTGAGTTATGTATGATACTTATGTATTGTATTTGAGATTGACCTTTGAGTCTTGAGATGTATGAATGTGAATATAAGATGTGGTATTAAGATTAAGAGAACGGTGTACCGTGAATGGTTAGACACATGTGTGAACTTTGAGGACAAAGTTCTTTTAAGGGGGGTAGATTGAAATACCCCAAACTTAGATATGGTGTTTAAATGATAAACCAAGATATAAGAAGGCTAAATAATGCCTTAGAAACATTTTAATCAAAGAAAAATAAGGAAACACCAAAAGAGCAGTTTAAGCAAAAACGTGCTCTAAGCTTGGAGAGATGGGGAGTACCCAAATATTGTTCCAAGACCTTAGTAATATCCTAATGGTCATTTTAAATCAATTACCAAAGAAAACCAAGCTTGAAAACAAGTTAAAACACAAAATGTGCTTTAAGGAGTCTTAAAGCACGTTTTTGAAAAATTGTCTTGTAAATGAGTTTTGAATGGCTAAATGCCCATCATTACTCTTTAATTAATATGTGTACTATATAGTATCACATTTGGAGGTCTATATCAATGGGAAATCAAAAATTTCACAACAATGTGCCTTGTTTTTGATGAATAGTGAATTTATTAAGCTAGTTTATAACATAAGTCTATATAAGTGAGACATTTGGTCAACAAAGACTAAACTACCCTCATTACTAAAAGGGGGCCGGTTTCTTAAGGGGTGAGTCACCACCTTCATGACTCATTAAGTGATTAAGAAAGCAAATAAGTCTTTTAAAGCCTTAAGTACTATTCACCTTTTTACATAATATCTCACCTTTAGTGATTCTCTCTCCTCACTTCTTCATTCTTCCTTGTTCACACGGTTTTCTTGCTCTCTTTCTCTTCTCCATTAACGTGAAGCACCTCTCCATGCTAGCTCCATCTTCTCTTGCACACATCTTGCTCATTTTAGCTCCAAATCCAAAACAAAATACATATTCTTCTTAGTTAGCTCAAGCTCCTCCTTTCTATCTTTTCAAAACTTCAAGAGCTTCATTTTGGTGCCAAGTCAAACCACCATTAGAGGAGGAAATTCAAGTTTGGAGACTCCATTGGCATCTCCATTCTCTTAAGGTAAGAAAGTGTAAGAAAATCTAGGTTTCCACCATTTTCTTCCACTTGACCGAAAATATATACTCATGGGACTCCATGTTTATGCCTTGTTCTAGCTTGTTTCTACTCTTCAAAGGGAGAGGAGGTCCTTCTTGCTTCACATCCAAGTTTGTCTTGAGAAACCAAGGTAAAACAATCACATTAATACCTTAAAACATATTTTTAAACCTAGGGTTTGTTCCTTAGGGTTAATGTGTTCTAGTACTCATTGGAGTCATTGGATATTGGTTAGAACATTGGCAAGGAGAATCACATTGGTGACCGAGATTGAACAAAGAAAACCTAAGGAGAAAAGCTTTTAAGCTTGTGAGAAAACAAGGTAAATTACTTACCTTAAGTGTTTGTTTTTAAGGGAATGAGATGTGGTATATGATGAGTTTAGTGTAGAGTTTATAGGGAAGGTGCTATAAAACCTAGGAGAAACAATGACTATACTTGTGAACTTGTGACTAAGGAGCAAATGAGAAAAGAGATAGTTTAAGAATATCAAGGTGAATTACAAGAAGCATTTTATTTCAATGGGAGCCTTGTTGAGTGTATTCGCAGGTTGAAGGCAAATATATGTGGAGATTCAGTGGTTAAGATTATTGTTATTTAAGGGCCTAAGTGCCAAGCACTTTAAGTTTAAGCACTATGATGATGTGGTGTGGTTTTGGTGTAAATTGGGTGTTAAGTTGTTGTGGTGAGAATTTGGGTAATGTTGGTTGTTTGATGGAGAAAAACCATGTGTTAGGAGGTACTATATACTAGAGAACCCATGGCAAAATTTAAAGGAGAGTTTAAGTGTTTAAGATATCCTAAGGGAATTTAATGACTAAGGAAGTACTAGGAACTCTTAGGGCCTAAATTGGTGAAAGAAAGTGAACTAGAGTGTTCTTGAGTGTTTAAAGGACTTAGGAGTTGTCTTGAAGGAATTAGAGTTCAAATGAGTGAGTTTAATGCTCTAGGGATATAGTGGGAGTGTGGTTAAGTCCTGTGCAAGTTTTAGTAAACAAAGAAGGGATAATGCCTTGTGAGAATTTAAGTGTAAGCTTGAGGGAAATAGTAGGAGTTTGTGTAAGGGAGGTGCTGCGGAGCAATAATGCTTAGGAGTGGTGATAATGTTTGTGAGATAGCATTTTGGTTAGTTTGAGTTGTAGGTATGATATACCACTTAGAAAACTTAAGGAAAATATTACAAGTATTAAGTGATTATGTGAGAAATTAGGTTATAAGGTTAGAGAAGGAGTTAGGCAAGTTTATGATGTTATTTTGGTATTAGAATATGCCTAAGATCATGTGTGAAGTTTGGGTGATTTATGGATGAAGGGAACAAGTGTAACAAGACTTAGAATAATGCAAAATGAAGAAATCTGTAGCTGGTCCGGGACTTAAGTCCAGGGTGAAGTCCCGGACCAACCTAAAAATATGGCCGAGGTTGCTACAACCTTATGGTCCGGGACTTAAGTCCAGTATGAAGTCCCGGACCACCCCATTAAAACCACCCGAGAGTTGCAGCTTGTATTGGTCCGGGACTTAAGTCCCATACAAAGTCCCGGACCACTCTAAAAACCTTGTTTAAGCTTGGAAAATGTTAGGAACTGATGGGGATGATTGGGTATTGAAGTTATATGTTATTAAGGGCATGTTTGGTGGGTGTAATGGCTACTAAGTCGGTGAATAAACGTAATAGATAATGAGGAAATGATGCACTTAGAAGTTTAAGTTAAAATCCATAAGGACTTAGTGAATAACAATGGGTAAATATTGATGTCTAGGAAAGTTAAGTAATTCTATTGAGTTGGATTGATAATAACCTAAAACTGAATCAATGTTCTAGGCTTTGTGAATTGGGACTTGGAAGGAAATAAACCAAACGGTCGTCGACGGTGAACGGTACAATCCTTTTCGTGACCTGCTTGCTAACGAGGTGTCCCTCGGCTTGTGTGCTATCTGTTTATTTGCTATGACTAAAACAAGATAAAGCATGCAACCGGTTATATTGTTCTCGTTGCGATTGTGTTATATTTACACTAACCCGCGAGATTTGAGATTGTTACTAACCAAGTTTAGTACTTACTGAGTTAAGAATAAGAGTTAAGTTGATGGTTGTTGGTTAATGCCCGATAAGGCTTAACTAGCACATGGTGTTTAAGATGATTATAACTGGAACTCGAGTGAGGAAACCCGGGACCGATCTCCGGTCATGCATGCTAAGTGGAAAGGGGGACGGTATCTGAATCAGATCCGCCCTCCGCCTAAGGACTTGTCTTCGGACTTGTAGCCTAGGGCCGGTTGCCGGCTCAGCTACGCTGGACTCCCGTCCAGAGTAGGTGGCATTAAGATGGTGCGGTGGGATCACCTAAATCCCAGGTTGAATTAAGCTACAACCAATCCCTTCCAGGAAAGGTTTGTATACTGAGATTAAGATTAAGATTGAGATTAAGACTAAGGTAAGGTAAGGAACTGAGATTAAGGAAATGAGGACTAAGGAGGGGGTTACTAACCCACTTGACAAGGGAACGCTTGAGTCGTTCATTGCTTGTGAACTATATATGTTCATCTGTGGTTATTGTTATTGCACTTCATATTATGTTTGTGTATGCAATCAATTTCCATGCTATCGACAATTAGTCGTCGTAGCCCCGTTAGCTTGGGGGCCATGAGAGGGTGTACCAGCATTCGTGCTGACCCCCTCGGGGGCTATTTTTACACTTGCAGGTAAGAGGCCCATGAGGACGCACTACGAGAGTAGGAGCGGTTAGACTTAGGAGGGGACTTTTATTTTGAGTTCGGGTTGCGCCTGTGCACCCGACTGTTCATATTTAAATGTTGTAAGTTTGAGATTATGATTGAGATACTAGTACTCGGATGGTCGTGGGATTGTGGATATTAATGTTTTGAGCTGGATAAATATTTTGGCTAAGTATTGTATATATTAAGCCGGTATGTTCTAATGATCAGACCGTGGCAAGGTCCAAGTGTTGTATATTTCCGCTGCGACGTTTTCGATTAAGTGTTCAGATTGCGATAACCACGATAGGCTTTGGATGGGGTGTTACAGTTGGTAGGGTGTCGATGCCTAAGTTCGCTTTGACTCCCTCTTTGTTATGTTACGGTTGTTTTTCCTCCTGGAATTACAACCACCCACAAGCTTAACCAAGGCTTACCTACCTCATCACTATTGGAGTTAGGGGGAAACTATGTATGTTGTGATCGGTCCTATATGAGGCCGCCACTCAAGTAAAGGAAATGTATGTATGTTGTGCTCGGGCTTATATCACCCGGCATTCCCTAAATAAAGTTATATCCTCTCAGAGGAGAGAATTTAAGTTGAGTATGTTATAAAGTGAAGTGTACTGTTATTGAGTGCGTGTGTTAATTGTATTTGTGCCCTATTAATGATTGTTTGCTTATAAGCATGATATGTGCGTGAGTTTGTGCATGTTTGGAATAAATCAACCGCATGCTAAGACGACAAATAGTTGTGTGTGGCCCGGTAGCATGCGGGCTGCGGGATTACCATACCAGCAAAGGTGCTGACCCCCTTTGGGGGCTCCCATATTTTTCAGGTACAAGGAAGTGGAAGCCGTTCGAGAGTAGGACGGGGTAGTTGATTGTATGTGGGTAGTCATGAAAATTGTGGATGTGTTGTAGGTGTAGTAAGACCGAAATTGTATCGGCGTTAGTTGGTAATTACTCGGTACAGTTGTAATGTAAGTGTATAATGAATGTTGAACATGGAACGGGATTAATGTGTAGTTGCTCGGAAGTTTAGTCCATCAGACCGGTACGATGTATGTATGTTAGCCTTGTTAGTCACGTAGGTGGCTAACGGCGTGTAACACCAAGGAGTTGAGTTATGTTGTGAGTTATGATTTCCACTGCAAGTGTTGATAAATGTGTTGTTTGTAGTTGGGGTGTTACACAAACAAACCTCGTATGCCCCGCACACCACCAATTCTTTGTATGCAATGCATACGAAACAAACAAAACTTAGTGCACAGGCTGAGGCTCTACCCCCCTTAAAAAGGGTTACGCCCCCGTAGCCCACAAGTACACAACAGCCGCTCAACTAGGAGCGCTGGATACTTGGCTCTCAAAGAGTTCACCAACTCATGGATTATCCTCATATCAGAGAGACGGGTATGACTCTAGCCCTTCAAGGCTCCACAATTCATAAAGGTGAGGCACTAAACTATTTGTGCTCTCTCCCAAGTTCGTTCTAATGGGCCCACTCGCACCGTATGAGGTGCAGACCCATGAACATAGGCTCAATTGCCTCTTTCCATTGTTGTGTATCCTCTCATTTGGATCACTAGCATACATGCGTGTGTCTTCTCTCACTGGTTTTCAGCTTGAGGCATAATATGACATTGGCTACTGTTAGTACTTAGTGCTCTTTGCACTTGTCTTTGTAATACTAAGACATACCAGCCTATATGTCCACAAAGATAAAGCTTGTCATCCGTGTCTCCTGGTGGTTTTGTTCCGGAGTAACACATTGTTGTAGTTTTTTTTATACACACTCGTGTTGATATCCATTACATCTTCCCGTATTCCCACTAGATTAATAACTGCACAAGTGCAATACCAAAACACTCAGTCCTACAGAGTGCAGAGGCGTAAACTCTCAGCAGCTAATATCTCATGAGTCCAACGGATAAGATGATCGAATTATCCTATGAGTGGTACATTCCAAATCCACTGTTCCTTGCTTAAGGTATCTGCTACTATATAGCTTTGTCTTTTATCCTCGCATAGTCACGCGTTTATGTCCATATCATCTGGTAGATTTCCTCTAGATTGCAAGAATTTACTCGATCCATATGAGGATTCTACATATTATTCGTCCATAATGGGTTTCCATGTTTTTTTTATCGGCGTCCCTGAAAGGTTTCCTTGTCTCTACTGTATACCGTCTACTTTCTCTGTTGAAGGTTCTTGATTTCTCTAGCCCGTTGGTTTAACTACGGCTCTTCTCGTCCATCTTCGAGGTAATCTGTCTTACTATCCGTAGTACGGAGTTGACTACTTCTCGTGTTCCTAACACTACTTGTCTACTTCCATGGGGTACCGTACTGATACATTACTACTTACCTGACTAACTCATAAATAAGTCTGTCAGGCCCACATGCTCCTAACGGAGTGCGGTCGTCCCATGACTCGTTTAGTAAACTGGTAATGTCTGTCACACGGATATTGTGAAGTATTCTGTTGTCAATCTCCCTCTGATGGATATCCTTTTTTTTCTCTTTTTTTTTCCTTTCCCTTTTTTTAATAGTTCATGTTATCGGTTATCTTTTGTAAGTGCTATTGCCTTAGTGGCATCAGTGGTAATTCGTGTCGTAAATCGGCGTTATTCAGCTCGGTGCAAGTAAAATCTGTGCTATATTTAGCAAACTTGGTTCTCCTTATTCGATCTCATTGAGTACACACATAATCTTTTTTTTTGCCTGTATATCAAGATCACATCTCATCCATAGTTCGTATTCGTCCCCTCATCCATGTAATTGGATGTATTGCAGATAGCATAATAGCTTGAGCAACTTGGCTCTCCACTTCCCAACCATCCTCACTGACGGTGGTGCATCTACAAAGGGTATGCTTGTCCATAAGGACTAAACATTTATCACTAGTAGTGATTAGCATTAAATGCGGGAATACACTAATGGTATTTGGCTAATAAGCCCTGTCTGAAAATTCCTTGAACGTTTAAGTTGGTGTGGTTTACAGTCACAGTGGCTGTATAATTTCTCCAGTTGCAATGGTTGGAGTAATGGTCCTTCCAAAGTTGCATAGGTTTCTAATCTTAGGGTTTGTATGAAGAAGTTTGAAAAACATTTTGTTTTTTTTCTTTTGGTATGGATATAATAAAAGACTAAAAGTAGTAGTCGTTGCAGTTGTATCTGTAGTTGCTGTTACTGTTGCTGTTGCTGCACTTGCTGTCGCAAGTGCGCAAGGCAGATGAAAATTTCAGTGGTTTACTTGTCATAGCGCTTGCAATAGCAAGTGCGCCATGCAGGTGGAAATTCTGGTTCAACAGTTACCGGTATCATTGACTCTGCGTCGTCGAGTATGGCTACATGATAATGTAAGAATTAACATCCTGTTCATATATATTATCCATCAAGGTTTAAAGCTTATTGGTACTGAGTCCACATTATCTCAAAAGTCATACACAAAAGGTAAGTGGTCAATGACACACTCCCACATACTTATAACAAGTCTTTGTCTAACATCCAAGGTAAATTCATAACGAAGTAAACAAAGTCTTCCACCAGCGGTCTCATGGAGTTAGGGTATTCATGCCCTATCTACTCCCTTGCCTTTATAGGCTGCAGCATCAGTAGATGTCTGGCCATCATGACCGCCTTGTGGTACTCCAGATCCTCCAGCTGAGGTCTTCTGAGTATTCTTTGGTGGCCTGTAATTACGGCTCTCTGGGTTCATCCAGCATTCAAATTCCCTATGGCCCTCTTTGTGGCAGCACCGACACTCGACTTTGTGGCCTGCGCAGTCGACCCCAGGATGGTCCTTCCCACAACGCTTACAGTAAAAATGGCGCTGGGGTTGTCCGGTGCCTGATGGTAGTATTTAAGTTTAAGTTATAATCTGATGGTATAAAGGTTAAGGTCACAATTGAATTTAAGAGGTAGGTGTTCTCACCCTTAGGAGGTGCAGATCTCAGAGGCTGAGCATCAATAGCTGGGCCGGTCAACCGAAGGACGGGCTCTTTCCCTTTCTTTCCCTGGTGACCCTGCTGCCCTTTCTTTGGAAAGAATTTCATGTTCAAGGTTCCGGGTCAGCATTCATAAGGTATCTAATATGGTAACAATTTAGAATGGGATAAGTCCTTACTTTCCCTTCTTCTGGCTATCGCCTGGAGATGCTCCTCCACCCTCAGACTCTCCCTCAGGCTTCTTCCTTTTCTTTGCCCCTAGAGTCTCTTCCCGAGTCTGGAGCATTAGCTCCGTCATCGAGGCAGCGTCGTAACACTCCTGGAATCTCATTGATAAGTTCTCACAACAGTAAACGGTACTGTAGTAAGTAAGGAATTTATGGTTTTCATGTTAATACCTGAATGGTAGTGTAGAGGGTAGCACCCATCGCCATCTGGATGCGAAATAATAGTCCTCCCCGGAACTTCTCGACCTTCACGGTCTCTGAGTAATCCACACCAGGGATGAAGTTCAGCAGACCAATGAATCGAGCATAATACTCATCCACGGTCAGACCTCCCTGGGTCAATGTCTCAAACTCATGGCACTTCTTCTGTTTGAGATGCGCCGGGTAGTACTTCCCTCTTAGCAATTCGACAAAGGCAGCCCACGAAAAGTCAGGCGTAGCCAGGTGCTGGTCCTTGACCAACCTCCACCAAGTGCTGGCTGCATCCTTCAGATGGAAAGCAGCAATGGCGACCTTCTTGTCGTCAGGTACGTGTAAAGCTTCATAGGCCTTCTCATGTTCAACAATGTAACGCTCCAAAGCTACGGGGTCTGGTTCCCCTGAATATGTAGGTGGTCGGGTCTCGCTAACTGACTTCAGCCAGTTCGTTTCCCTGGGCGGTGGCGGGTGGGCTGGTGCTCCTCCTATCTGAGTACCCAGCTGTGCAAGAACGACAGCAACCGTCTCTGCAACTCCTGGAATGACGGGGTCACCGCCTCCACCTCTTCCAGTACCACGCCCTCTAGTTCCACCAGACATCTGTAGTACAGTATGCCACATAAATACTCGGTAAATTACCGTATACAACCAGTAGATATTGAATTGCCTTAAAGGCTAGCCTATCACGCAATTTGCGTTACTAGACACAGTATCTCTTAAGACGAATCGTCTCGTATCTCACAAACATTTCCCAATATTTCCCAAGTCCTAAGCTCACTGTCTTAACCTATTTCCTCATCATCAGAGCGGAGTACCGCTCTGATACCACTTTTGTAACACCCCTTTCCATAATCACGTAATAATCTCTCACGTAGCAATAAATAAAACGTCTCGCAGCGGAAATAAATAACAATTACAAAACTCACTCGGGTGTCACCGGCCACTACTCGCCCATGCGAGCAACGAAGCCAAACTACATCCAACTTCCAACATAAACAACTGCTAACCGCCGTGATAACGAGAAACTCTTATACATCATACTAAGTCCATAAACCATAAACATCGACAAGTGAGCGTCTAACCAAACCTGAATATACATAACCTTACCATAATACAATTCACCATCTTCATTGTCATATAGACAAACTCCATGTGCTGTAATAATTAAGGTAAAACTCCAGTTACCGTGTTCCCGCTCTTCGGCTTCGACAATAGTCAACAACCTGTAATGGTGTAGTATCATTGATAGACGCTGAGTATGCCAGGCCAGGACCCTAATGGTCACTTGTCATTTTAACCATCTTATTATTAGATTGGTTTTATGCTTTACCATTTTACAGTTATAAACAATACTGTAATATAAATGTATAATATACATAATCATCCATCCAAATATTCATAAACACTTAACCATCCATCCAATCCAAACAGTCATAGAATATTTCAAACAACAATTATATATCGAACGTATTGAATAATTACAGTATTATATACAATGTACAACCGTCGTAGCGTATGCCATTTTTTTTATTTAACTTTACTTGGCCTTCAAGGCCCCATCCATATGTACAATGTACATTCGCCGTAGCGTACAGTTTCCATAGTTAATTTAATTTGGCCTTTAAGGCCCCATCCATCCAAACCATGTTTAATTATTAATATCAGTTGGGCGTCATGTTAGGACAACCCGATAACCTCACCATGGACAGTAGTCCTCCCGTACACACAAAGGTGCTCATTTCGCCAGAGGTCCGGAGGCCCCTGACTCTCTTATGTCTCGTAAGACGTCCATATAAAGGCCGTAGCCACCTGATGCATGATCCAGTTTGGGCTCGTTGGATATAACCTGGAGCGGAACCCAATTAGGAAACCCCTCAGTGATCACAAATGCGCAACCAAGTAGTTCGTAAACTACCGGGATTCCTCACCTCAATTCATACCATCTCTCTCTCATAATGTTTAAGATATGCTCTTAGTCTTATGGAGAATATAATTATTAGTTAGCTGCCCAATGGGTCTCACGCATACCTAGGAGTAATCTAGGTTATATTCATGTTCGAGATCCATGCTCTAGAGACCGACAATGTCGAGACTCATCCCTAAGTGCTTTACTTAGGTTACCATATACTTAATATTAATACTATGGTATTATATCAAGTAACCGTCATGTCATCTCAATAACGTATATGTATGTTTATATAAGTCGATCTATAGTCGACGTAGTGTTAGTCCCGTAGGACGCTCGTGCATAAATAAATAATGCAGTAACACTTAATCACATACATGTATCCACACACATAACACACAAGTTATATCAACCAAATCCAAGCCCAAGGAGCTTCCTTAGGACAACTCGGATCAAACCCCTTTACATACCGTTCACCCTGATCGTATTACGGTGGAGTTTGAATCAGCAAGATCCTATGCTCCGTGTAGTCCACTAGCTCGTCAAGCGTCTTGTCTGAAGTATGATCTAAACGGTAATAAACTATAAGTCAGTCTCCATGACTAACTACATCCGGTATTTCCGAATAATAAGTAACCCCGACAGTTCACCCCTGTTTTCTACAGTTATTTGTTACGGGTTTCTCTAAAACAGTCGGTTTTGTTACTTAAAACGCGTACGTCATAATATTTCAACTGTTAAGTTTAATTCGTTGTTTCTCTTTAATCTTATCCACCCTTAATATAGGTACATAACCTATAGTTGCATGTATGCATGCATGATTATATTATATCGTATTATTTTTCCACCATCCATTATAATACATTGTATTATTTAATCTATTATCTTAGCAAATTATATTTGCATTCAAAAACTCATAACATATAGTTTGTAACTATTTTATTTTTTTAAATAACCACCACCATTATATTATATGGTTTCCAACCATAATATATATCCATCCTTATATACATTATTCTTGTGTATGTATATATTTACCACGTAGGTAATTCCCATGAGTTTAATAAACTCTTATATTTTATGTTACCTTTTATCATCTTTTATTAGATGATTATTCCCATTAGTTGTATTATATTATACAACTTATATTAAGATTATTATCCTAACATGAGTAACATTTTATGTTGTATAATTACAACTCCTAAGGTTTATTCCATAAACACCTTAGTTTATAAATCTCATTTATTTATAGTTCGTCACATTATTTTATGTGAATATCCTTACTTATATTAATTCCATCTAAACCATATAATTATTATAACATTTATAACATTATAGACCTTAGTCTAAAATTCATTTTCCAACCTTATTATTTTCGGTACAGCACTATAGTTTATTTAATTCCATTTTGACCACATAACATTATGTAATGTTATACCATATACTAATATCATATAATGTGATATTTTTATTCCCTTTAACTTATAACCTATAGTTTTTATACAAAACTATTTATTATTGCCGCATGGGCACCATATAAAAACCATATTCTTTTTCATATACCATAGTTTCCTTTATTTACAAAATCACCCCATTATTTATACCATGTTATATATACCATTTAATATAACATTTCTAACTTATAAAAGAGTATAACCTATGGTTATTTATTTGTAAATTCCGAACAGCCCTTGTGCTATTCTATAGTTGCCATTTGGCCCTATTTATAACATATAGTTTTATAATATCATTAAACCATATATTATACACACATCTTAATAAATATTCTTATATAATTCTAAAAATCGTCAAACTTCACCAACGGGTTATAAATATCCTTATTAACCCATATACTTACGGTATTTACCATTCCACCATCTATATTTCTCCAAAGTGTCATAATGACATAATAACTATATATTATACATATATAGTTCATTTTAATTCCAAAATCAACCCAATAAATTCCTAAAAATTCCTAATAGCCCATGGGTGTTTATAATACCATTATACACCCTTAACTTTCGGTAATAACATATTTACCACATATGTTATAAAAATATCACCATTAAGTACTTATCTTATTATAAAGCCTTAAATAAGTTATCTAACTTATCTAATTTGGTCAAAACCTACCATATGGTCAAGGTTGACCTCCTTAATATTTCCTTGACCATTGATTTCCTTATATTACGGTTTTAACCCCTAAGTTTCCAAAATTCACCATTTAACCCCAAAACTTTATAAAATCTTATAAACTTTATTTTAAATCCTTTTAACCTCTAATTTTCAGCCTAATTTTTATAAAGCCCCCAAATTTAATTTAATTACACCTAATACCCCATTTCTTTTCGGTAATGCATTTTCACCACTTAAACTTAATTAAAAGCTTATAAATGCATAAATAAAATGGCCTAAAGTACATGGCCTTATTACAAACATTTGCTCACAAAATAAATTACACATAAATGTCCCAAAATACATATAAATCTCGGCCTCACTATATATTTTTCATTTAATTACCAAACTTCCACATAATGTCTTAAATTTGACAATTATGCTTGATTAATTAGTTATAAAATTTATTAAACCATTCCTTAATCACCTAAGGTCAAAATAAGACCTTAATGTACTCTTCACTCATGGCCTATGTGTATAAATATGTATAAACACATATTAATATACCAAGTGTAGATTTAAGTGATTTATACCTTGATTTAGCTTAGATAAAGCCTTGTTTGGTTCGGCCACCTTAAGGAGAATTTCTCCACAGCTTGATTTACTTGTCTTCATGTAGAAAACAAGACATGATTAAACTCCAAACATGAGCTAACCATGAGAAGTAATTTAAGTCATGAAAATTATGAATTTTTACCTTAGATCTTCAAGTTTGTTGGAGATCTACCTCGGCCTTATTTTTCCAGTAAAGAAAGAGTATCAAAACACTCTTAAAAACAAGGCACAAAACCGTGGGTAACTAGCTTGGAAGATAGCTAAGATTTACCTTGTTTAAGATGCCAAAAATGGTGTTTTTGGCTTGGATCTAGCTACTCCTTGTAGATCTTGGTATAACAACTGAATCCACATGAAAAGGAGAAGAAAATAAGGCTAGGGAACCAAGGTTTACAACCGAAATTTTCAAGGAAGAAGAGATATGTGCTTAAAGCACATTTTTACCTTAAATGGTCAAGACTTGTACTTTACTCCTTAGATCTTGTTATGGCCGAGAATAACCCTTCCTTTAACCTCCAAAACACTCTACATAAATGTATAGAAATGGTTGGAGTCTAGATCAATGGAAAAAGGAAAGAAAGATGAAGAAAATGGACATTTTTATGCCTTAGAAGCTTACCCAGAGCAAGAGCTCTCACCAATGGAGCTTGGAAGCTTACCTACGGTCAAGGAGGAGCCAAAGAGAGCTCAAGGCAGGAGCAATCTCGGCTGAATGGAGCAAATGAAGCAGAATGACCTAAATTGTCCTTAAAGTCATGTTTTGCTTATTTTATGTTTTTAATGATTTGATGACTAACCAAGGACTGATTGGTGTTGATTATTGATGCTTAATCAGTGGAGACAAAAGCAAGAGGCAGCCGGCCATGATGGAGAAGGTGGGTGAATAATTGGTGCCTATTTGATTCAATAATGGAGTGTTAATGTTACTTAATCACTTAGTGAAAGATGAGTCATCACTCCTTGTCTTTCTAGCCTTGGAAAGCAACCATATAACAAGGGAAATGGAGGCTCCAAATTGGCAGCACTCACATGGGTAAGCAAGTGGTAAGCTCACTTTATGTTTTAATATGTTAAAGTTCACTTTTTCTTATTTTATGTAAAAGTAATGTGGTATATTTAATTGTCACATGGGAATTGTCACATGGTCTTTAGGAGCCTTAATAACCTGATTTTATAAGGTCCAATTCGTGGTCAATGGTCAACATTGACCAACTTAGTCAATGTTGACCCAAACGGGCCCCCTTTTTGGGTTTTATTAATATTATAATATTAAATTTGTAAAAATTTGTAAATTTCTGGAATTAAATTCCTAATAAGATATAATATGATATATTATCATATTTAAAGGTAATTATAACCTTTTATCCCAATTAAAACCAATTTAGAAGGCAATTACATAAAAACGTGCTTTAAGGAGTTTTAGTGCACATTTTGTGTCGCAAGGTGTTTCTGAGCTTGGTTTTCTTTGACAACGGTTTTGTTGTGTTCCTTACATGATATTTTTTTGATGGTATCCAATTTATATCATTTAGAGGTCATTAGACCTTTAAGGTATTCTTAGAGCACATTTTTGCTCTACTTGACCTTGAAGCATGTAAATGCTTGTTATTTGTGTTGGAGTGTTGTCCAACTATTGTAATATGTTTAGTAATGTGTTACTAGGCTTAGGACAAATTTTTAGGTCCTAAGAAGTTCATTTGGGTATTTATTTACCCTACACAGTCAAAGGGTGCAACATCTTGCTTTATGTTGACCACTGTTGTTCTCAGTTGAATTTTAAGGCATGTTTAGGCCTTAATTAATGTGATTAGGTATTTAATCCATATTTTATTAGTTTGGGGTATTTCACTACAAGTTCTGATGAGGAGATAAAGAAACTTATCAGGACATTTTTCTCCGACGCCGAGTTGGAGCAAATGTCTGAAAGTTACAACTCTCCTCCATCTCCATCCCCAGCACAAGAGAAGCAATTAAAATTTAAAGATATTTTGTATGAGCCAGTCCATGAGCTAGAGGAGGATTATCCTATTGAGCCTCATCAACCAGAAGAGGAAATTTACATCCTCGAATCCGAGGAAGGAACACCGATACCACCAGTCTCTCATCAACTTCCACCCTGCCTCCATAAGCCTCAACAACAAGAGGAGGATGTTTATATCCTCCAATTTGAGGAAGAAAAGCCAATCACACCTGGTCTCCTGTTAGAACTACGTTACCGGCAGTACCTCCTCAGACACCAGGTTTTGTGGAGTATTTACTTTCCTATTTTATATGTCGAGGTGACGTTTTGTTTTGATCTAGGTGGTTTGTTTTTAATTACTGCTAACTTCGTTTTCCTGGTAAAGCTGTTGTCTACCTTTATTTTTTATCCAGGATAACGAAGCGGGAGTCTAGCCAAAGACTATAAATACGGGCAGCTTACTGGGAGGCAACCCAGTGGTTAAATTTTATTATCCTACTATTTTTGTTTTATGTTTTGTCTTCCTTATTATTCCTATATATGTTGTTATAAAAAAGCAATTCAAAGGAAGGAGGATGCGCTATCAAATGAAGAGGGGAGCATATGATTTTATTGTTTATGGTTTTATCTTAAGGGTGTTTGTGCTTTAATGCAACGCTTTTCAGCGTTTATGTTTGGTAGTTGTGAATGTGTGCAGGTGAAATTCTAATCATGGTATTTGATGATCTCCAAGGCTGGATACTTGCTTGAATGCAAGTGAGAGGAACGCTACTACCCCCATTGTTCGAACTTAAGTGTGAGGAAGGGAACCTTCCTCAATCTACGATATCAGGGGAGTTTCAGTTTCTTTATTTTTAAAATGTTTGTGTTCAGTCTATCACGCTTAATGCTTATTTTTATATCAGTCCATGATTGTCCTGGATGAAATTCTTCATGGGTCTGGCATATTTTGAAAGGTCTTTTCTTGGTATTTATTTTCGAACAATGAGGACATTGCTCCTCTTAAGTGTGAGGAAGTAGAGACCTTTCCCTGAAAATATGCCAGTTACACTTAATGCCACACTTGTTTTATTTGTCATCTTGCATTGAGAGAATCACTTCTCTGAGTGCTTATAATTGAATTCTTGGGTGAAAATTTTTGCACAGATTTTGAAGTTGAGCTAGGTGACCACCTCAAGAATCTTTCTGCTTTAGGTTGTTTGTATACATAGTTTTATTCAAATGAATCTGTTTTCACTAAAATTTGATGGATTAACTTGATTGTGGAAACTGAATTAGTATCTTGGGATTTTGGAAATAATGTGAAAAGTTTGGAATGAAAGGATAAGGCAAGGTACTCCGCTGATCAAAAAATTTCCTAACAAAAGCAGGCCTCGTCTATCCGGTTATTAAGTCCTAGGGGTGCCTTAACACCTATCTACCTAAGGTCCCGGGATCTGGGATAGTTGGCCCAATACCGTTACCGGATAGAGAGAAAAGTCTGGGTTATGGAACAACTCAACCAATTCGCAATTACTCGTTTGTTTTGTATACATCTTGAAGAAGAATTTTTTTGCATGCAAAAAAAAAAAATTAATTACATTTTGAATTTTTGTTTTTTGATCATGAGTACGTGGTGTTGAAAGGTATCGTGGAATAAGGTGTTACTTGACACCCCTTGTCATCCAAAGGTTAGAAGAAAGAAATAGTGGAAGATCCCAAGATAATCTATATTCAGATTTTGTATTCTAACATCTCCATGCTTTTAAAAATCATTTCTTTATCACTGATTGTGAAAACCTACAACCAAGAGTAGAACTATTCTTTTGATTGTCACTCTGCTTACTTCCTAAGATGTTAGGATCTATGCTCGGGAGTCTGATCATCAGACCGATACACTTGTATTTATTCTGCCTAGTTAACCACGTGGGTGGTTAACGGCGTTGTAACACCAAAGCGTTAAATTATTGTTGGTTGGTTTTTCCGCTGCGATTTCACTAGATGATAGGGGCGTTGTAGGGGTGTTACATACGCCCCCCGAACTTTCAACTGGAACTTGCTAAAGTATAGTTATCTTAAAAGTTCCTTACTCGTAGTAAGTATTAATATTCGGTTTAGCAAAGACATCGATCTCTATACGAACGTCATCATTAACGTTTTCTAACATAGGAATTATATTTTCCTACTCGTAATATTTTATAAGCGTTACGCTTTATATGCCTCCGTTTGTTCTCGTATACTTAATTCAACTGTTATATTGCGTGCATTCCACGCAACGTTACTTTACAAGGTATGTTAGATTATTTTCTTGATATACCTTATATTATACAACTTCCCAGTATGTAACAAGTTGTATTCATTTAAAACATTATGACCTTATAGTATATATTTATACTAATAAGTTAATATTCACTATGCACTCATTATACGGTTTGTAAACCATATTATATATGCATGTGGTTTGCGCCAATATACATATGTGTATATACACCTTGTTTTCTCAATGAAATAAGAAGCTTGTATTACGTACACATTATTCCTTATACAAGGTTTATTTAAACCATTCCAAATCATATATTAACCATAGTATTTATGTCATTGTATAGTATATTTTATATTTTCCTTTTTGATATATATAAATGTACATATGAATGCGCTAGTAAGATAGTTTTAATAAACTATGCTTTTGGCCACATAATATTATTTAGTGTTACACTTATTACCATGATATCATATAGTATGATATTTTATGTGTCATTAAACTTATAACATATAGTTTTAGTAATTGTTTGTATGTGTACCGAAAGCATATACATGTGATATACTTATTCTTCTTTATTCCCCATAATTTTCATCAATCACAATATACCCACACAACTGATACCATATTATAAATACCTTATTTTTATAACATAAAACTTTGTAATAAAAAATAACCCAAGGTATTATAACACTTTGTCATAATTACTGGAATTGCACATACATTTTATTCCATTTCCTTTCAAATCCCACACTCCAAGTATTACAATTTCACAACAATTCTTATAGCATATTTGACTTACCATATACTATATAATTTAAATCATATAGTATATATATTATATGGCTTTAATTTTCAAAATTTCTATACAGCCCCTTAGGGTCGGTTTTTTTTTTAACCTTTAACTTTTCATATTTATACTTTACCACAAATCTTATAATAATGTACATAACATATGTTATATCATCCAAACATTACCATAATTATAACATATAGTTACTATATGTTATTTCTTTCCAATATTACCGAACAACCCTTAGCTGTTTGGTACATTTCTTTTCCAGCCACCATAATTTCTTTATTTACATAATAGCGACATATATTATCATAATGTTTATATATGTGTTATAACATAAGGTTTAATATTTGTTACTCATATAACCCATAATTTCTTGTCACTTATTTCAACAGCTCCCATGTTGTTTCTAAATTCTCTTTCCGCCCACATTTTCTGCTTATTTACATATTAACCCAAACTTATATTATATAATTTTATATATGTCTCAAAAATCATATATTATACTCTTTTATCAATATACCCACTTATATAACTCCAAAAATTCCCAAATTTTATACTTAGGATATAAATCACTATATTAACCAAACCAACCCAATATTTTCGGTATTTACACTCTACACCCCAAAATTTCATAAACTTGACATTTAATCTCTAATGTTACCTTAAGCTCGTAAATTAATTATTTATGTAATACATTTTGGTCAAGGCTTTTATTTTGGTCAATGTTGACCCAATATGCACTAGTTTGACCATAGATTTATGTATTTGCGGTTTGACCACATTTTCTCAAAAATTACAGTTTGACCCCCATATTTCATAAAACCTAATAAAATTCATAAGATAACTATGTTCACATATAGCTCTCGGTTTTATTTATTTCCAGCCTCTAAAATTTATTTAAATTGCAAATCAATTTCCACACACTTACGGTAAAATCATTCTGTTCTAATTTCATTTTAAATCCATTTTTAAATTAATATAACAATTAAATTAAATGGCCTAAAATGCTTGGCCTTGTTACAATAATTAACATTGGATAAAATTAAACATAAATGTCATAAAAACTATATTGCTTACGGCTTATTATATAGTTTTTCTTTAATGTTTCCTAAATTCACTTAATTAATTCCTATGACATTATATATCATCTAAACCTTATATTACCAACTAAAAATGTTATACAACATTATATTATATAGTTAAATCATTTAAGACCATGTTTGGTCTCGGTTTTACTTCCCTTGCCACCATATATTTTATAAATTATATTTTTGACCCATAATTAATTTCCTTGTCTTTATAGGTCATTAGTACTCCAAATTAAACAACCGAAAATGTCATCAAACATTTTAACAAATAATTAAATTATTCCACCTCATGTAGACCCACGACTGTTACATATATGTAACAAAATTTCATGAAAATTAATATTATACATAATTAGTATGCTTACTTGATTTTCCAAGCAATTAGTTTAGCTAAGCTCCACCTCCAGCTCTCGGCTGAGTTTATAAAATTTTTAGATCAGTTTCCAACATGGACGAACACATTAGCTTAGTATATATTCTTCTTTAGGAGAAAAATACTCACATTAGTTTGTTTGTTCTTGGACCGGTTTTCACACTTTTATGCAGAACATTCCTATTTTTTCCAGGGGTATTTCGGCAGCATTTCATGCAAGGGAAAAACATGCATTAGACACATATATTATCTAGCTAGTTAAGTGATGCGGTCAAGCCTAACAAGGCATGGCTTTTACCTTGATAAGAGGCTATCTTTCATGGCTATTCACACCTGGTTTTCAAGAGTAGAGCAAGGGGTTAGCTACCATCTACATCAGTGTATATATTATCAGTAACAAAAAGGGAAAACAGTGGGGTTTTTCCTTACCATAAGCATGCTCAGACAAGAGCATTTACATGGGTTTTGTTCCTTCACAAGCTGGGTAACTCCCACTGGTATTTATGTGAAGAAAAGTAGAAGGAAAAAGCTTAGGGAAAGCTGGAGAACTGAGAGTATATTACCGGTAGGACAACTAAGAGTCTAGATTTTCTACCATGTGAAAATGACTTTTAATGTGTTATCCAGCACCAAATGAAGTAGCACCACAAGGAGTTGTTTTCTCTACAGATTTTGCATGAAGAGAACAGCAGAATAAGCTAGAAAAATCTGGGTACACCACCGGTAGTGAAGAGTAGATTGAGTTTTTTTTCTTCTTCTTTTATTTCTTTCTTACTGAAGCTGTTAGCCGTAGAGCGTCTTGCATGGACTTGTTCCCTCACAAGGACGGGTATTCTCCTCATATTTTTGTACGTGAAGAAAACAGGAAGAAGATTTATAAAAGGCTGGGAAAATTGGGTTTGTATTACCGGTGGAACATGGGTATGAATAGAAAAAGAGACTTACCAAAATGGTGGAAATGAAGCTCCTTATGTAGGCCTTATCACTGCATGGACCGTGGACATTCTTCCTCTGGTTTTCCATGAAGAACGCAGGAGGAAAAGCTCATAAAAGCTGGGCATCTCCTCTGGCTTTGGACGTAAAGAAAAAAAAGAAAAAAAAGAGTCCAAGTTCAGCTAGGAATGTTATCAGTAAAGCAGGGAAGGAAGCAGTGGGTAACCTTACCAAACCGATCAAGAAAGAGGGCTTAAAGCTGGGATCTTTCTCCTTCATAAACCTGGCGTTCTCCTTTGTTTTGGTACGTGAAGAAGCAAGAAGAAGGAGCTCAAGAAGGCTGGTAATATTACCGGCAATGCAGAAGAGAATGACATGTTTGTTTATTTTGGAAATGTTGTGGAGACCACTCTCCTTTCCTCTTCTGTTACATGCGGAGAAGCCGTTCAACTATGGAAGGAGGTAGCAGCATGGAAGATGAGTATCTCTTGGTACTAGAGTAGCAAGGAAGGAGACTGGAGCTCTCGTGGGAAGAAGAAGAAATGGTATCGAAATGGAAAAAAAGAAAGAACCGGCTACAGGTGGTGTCGGTAAGGTAGTAGTAAGTGTTAGTATGGGCAAGAATGTCAAACGGAACTTCCTCAAATCGAAGTTGTCAATTAAAGCTGAAACTGTCGGATGGGACAAGAGGGGATGGGTAGCTTAGTTTAACATTATAATTAAAAGTGTACTTATATCACTTATTATAGTAGAAGAGGTGACTCACCTTCAATTACATAGGGGGACGGAAATATGCCCGGTTGATAGCCTTAAATGGCGGAAAGGAGCAGTATGGATGCAAGGATAAGTGACTTGTTAAAATATTATAAAATTGTACTTGTTTCGACTTTATTAAAGCTAAGATGATGAGTCATAAGTAAATTGCTAATGGGGACGGTAATAAGCTTGAAAAATGAGGCTTATACTGGCGGTAATATAAAAACCAAGGTCAAGGGACATATTGACCATAGACATGATTAAGAGATAACATGTTATTTTTGCACTATTTGGTTATTACTCACAAAACAATGCACATATTTTTGGTTATTTTGAAAAACTTGATTTATACATTTTAATGTGGTACATTATGTCACATTAGTATTTTTAAGGGTATTCGAGACCCTCAAATCAATTAAAACTCATTTTGGAGATAATCTCACAAAATTATGCTTTAAAGAAGCTTAGTGCACATTTTGTGTTCCAATGAGTTTCTGAGCTTGGTTTCCCTTGGAAATGGTTTTAATGTGTTCATTTGTGAGTTATAAGGCTCAGGTTAAAATTTTAGGTCAAACGGAGTTCGTTTGAATATTTAATCACCCTAAAAAGTTAAAGGGTGTAATTCTTGTTTTCTGTTAAACTTTGTTGTGTTTAATTTATTTTTAAGGCATGTTCAGGCCTTAATTTAATTGATTATATGTTTAATCAATATTTAATTAAGTAGGGGTATTTCAATTCGTACCTGCAAGATGAAACCAAGCAGCCCACCCCGGGAGGGGTGAGTCAGTTCCCTGAAATGGAACTGGTACAATTCTCCCAAAACAACATTTAAAACAACTCTTCAAAATAAACAGTAACTTGAGATTAAACTCTTGAAAGTAAAACAGGGAAACAAGGCACTTTAAAATCACCAAGTCAAAGATAACAAGTTAAGGATAGAGATAAATAATAGAAAGGTAAAGTTAGTCAATCCAAAAACCACACCATGAGTTAGTGAACATCCAATGCTCAAGTTAGAACCAATTCCAGTTAGGAGTAGAGAGACCCAAGTAGTCACAAGGACTAGGAATGGAAGAAGATATCCAAGAACTAACAACTCAAGAGTGGAATAAAACCAATTGGGAGAGACGGCCCCCACCGCCAAGTACGTCCTTTTAGGACAGGGGATATACAGCCCCTCACTATTTACAACGTCCTTTTGGGCAGGGGATATACAGCCCCTCACTGTTTACAACGTCCTTTTAGGACACGGGATATACAACCCCTCACTGTTACTAATGAAGACGCGCGCACGTCACAACAAAGACTCAGCTCATGGATGAAACAATATCTAGAGTCAAAGGAAGAATTACTATGATTGACCTTTTCCATATTCCCACTAGACCACTAACTACACCAGAGCAATACCAAAACACTCAGTCCTGTAGAGTGCAGAAGCGTAAACCCTAGGCAATTAATGTCTAATGGAATAACCAAATAGAAGGAACCAGTAACCATATAAGTTTCACATTCAAGGCTCAGTTAGTCACATCAAGTTGAGTTAGCCACACAATAGTTTCCTTTTGAAATTCCTTTAAACTCAGTTAGCGTTTTCCGAAAATGTCTCATAAGTCGGTTAGTAAAAGTATCGGAGTACGAGAAATCGTACCTGGATAACGCTGAAGCAGTTCTAGTCAACTTGCGCAAACAATCAACAGTACTCTGAAGAATATTAAAGGTAGTCTATCATCAATAACTTGTAGCCTAAGTTAAACCCAAATAAATTCCTCACTCTTATTTCTAAGTCTCAGTTGTCTTTTAAGCCCTCACTTAAATGTTATGTATAACCTTTGATGAAACACCCCTAAACATTTAAACGCATAAAATCATAAACACGAGGAGATTATCCGAGAATAACGCGTTTCACAAATCGGACATATAATAATGTACGAACAATTAAATTTGGTATACACATGTCGGGAAACATGACAACGTACGTATTAACACGGTCACGTACTTATATATGTACGTTTATGAAAATACATGTATGTAACGTTACAAAATTTCAACGTTGTAAATAATAACTAATAACATCGCATAGGTATTTACAACTATAACACGACAAAATAAAAGGGGCTTATATATATAACGTAACAAAATCAAGTAGTCGCGTATCTAACTACTAACGCGATATATTATATAGTTTCACATATATATAAATAAGCATGTACATAGCTTATACAAAAAAGAGGAAAAAAGGAAAAGGGAGCAAATGTACTCCCGCCAAGGTTCGAACCCCGTACCTCTCGTACCCGTCCTGAACGTCTTAACCGGTTGAGCTATGCTCGAATTCGGTAACTAATACCAACGAAATAGAACAAGTACCGCGACTACTAGTAGCTACAAAAAAAAGGGAACAACAGACCACCACATTCTACCTGTTCTGTACGGGAACCTAAAGCCCACCCACGGCACAACAAGACATTCCTTGCCTTAGAAATCAGTATTGTCAACTCCAATGCATCCCCACGTGCTTAGTGTTATCAAAATCCAACCAAAGTTTATAAAGCAGACTTGCATTGCTGCTGTGTAGATATCAGTTCAAAAAAAAAACTGACCTGCAGTCACCAAGAACAATTAGTCAAGACCATTTTCTTTCTCTGATTCCCGTGTCTAGAAAAAAAAACAGTCGAGGAGGCATTGCTCTTGGAGACCGCAAGAACAACCTGTGCCACTCTTGACTTCATAAAAGGAATCAAAGCTGAAACATGCACAACAGAAATTGTTTTGGTCCAAACTCGCACGCACCAGAGTTCCTTTCAAACTTCCACAAATTCCTCGTCGGAACTTTCACCCACTAACAGTCATTGGTTCTCGCATTTAATCTCCCCTTGCCTTGTGCCTGTCAATGCATAGACATGCATACCATCTATTCCCTTTCTCGCATGCACCAGGTGCTACATATGCAGAAACTCCTCTCACGCCTCTCTGATTGCTTCTGCACGCAAGGTAAGTGCTGCTGATTAGCATTGCTCTTTTACTTTCTTTCACTACTGTTTCTTCCCTATGCCAAGAACTCCCTACTCAATCTCTCTAACCACCGGTATCTTCTTGCAAAAAGGGAACTGTCACACACCATCCACTCACTGCCTTGTATATCAGCTCATGCAAGACTGAAGAACAAGTTTCTGATAAACTTCCTGCTGTACCTCTGTGTGTAATCGTAGACCCCAGGCAGAAATCAGTAAGTGCATTCTACTGAGAACCCCCACTAAGACTCCTTAAATCACTTTCCACTTTTGTCTCAATCTCCTTTTCATTCGAAATCATAGAAAAGGAAGAAAGTGAAGCAGTCATTGCATGGGAAGAACCCGACTGTGCATTTCCCAATCAGGATCTGTAACAGGATTCACCCATGCTCCTGTTTGATTTCCTCTGGTGCGGTGAGCCTCTGTAACAAACCTTTCTAAGGGCTAAACTCTCCTACTTTCTCTAATTAACCCAAGCTAGTTCATTGCCAGATATTCTAGAGCAAACCAAGAATAGAACGGAAGAGGAAACTACACTTGGAAGCAAGGTAATAATAGAATTTCCAAAAAAACTGATTTCAGTTTCTGTGTCTTGTGCACTTGGCATTCATAAGTTAGCTCCCACTAGTATGCTAAGAAAACTAGCCTAACCTAAACTCCTTAATGCTAGATGAAACACACCTCTAAGAACAAGCTAGAAAGGGGGCCGAGGAAAAAAAACACCTAGTTCAAACGTTACTGAAAGTCTAGTTTCTGTTACATTTCAGCTTCTGTATAATTAGCTTCCAGAGCTAATAAAGAGGATGCATGGGCCAAATAATGAACCTAACATATTACTAATGCACTTAACTAAGCGTGAGAACATTTTGGGAAAGTTAGTTATCAGATTAGTGCAGTGAAAATGAGGTAGACAAGTGAACAAATGCAGTTAGTTTCCACAGTTTCGTTTCTGCTAAGAAACTTCAGAGCTGTAGTTCTTGTTTGCCTGGGGCAGTGTTTGGAAGTTAAATTCGTAGTAAGGAACCTAACTAAGTAACTAGGCAACCTGGGGCAATACTAGAAAAGAAATGCGAGAACAACCAAAAGAAGAAAAGAAAAGAGAAACCTGTTTTCAGTTCCCAGTTTTTACAATCCTTATTCTCAGTTTTGTATCAGCTAGTTGTTGTAAGGTTAACAGATTGTTTTGGGTTGTCTGGAGTTGGAATACTGTTAGAACACTCAACTACGTAAGTCAATAAAGAGGGAGAGGTTAGAAGATAGGTTGGTGAACAGAAAGAAAACAACCGAGAAGAACGCGATCTGTTTCATGATTTCTGTTCTTTCAGGTTCTGTTTTATTGTGTAAAGAACTCAGAAAGGTGTTTCTTGTTGAGTTGAGCTTGGTTTGAAGGTAATACTATATCAAATACTTAACTAGAAACTAAAATAAATTGGGTAGAACTGTGAATAAAGTCGCAAACAAAGAAAAGAGTATAGGAGGGGATATATGATTGTGATGTTTCAGTTTTTCTGAAAATTTGAATTCTGTAAAACCTGGTTACATAGAAGTTATAAGGAGTTGTTTTGAGTTGCTAATGAACCTAAACATTTCTAACATAATTAAGTAAGTTATGAATACTTTGCGAGTGGCTAAAGGACAGATTAAAGAACTGAAAGAAAACAATATAAGAAAACACACCAGTTCAGTTTTCAGACCTGTAATCTCGGCCTTTTTGTGTAACAACTCTTCAGAAGCTGAAATGATGTGTTGTGAATCTATTTTGGGGGTTGAGATTATGCCAAAGCAGCTAACTCAAAAGCTAGGCAGACTGGGGAAAATTTAGTACCAAATTATGAATAAAGAAAGGGGAAGGAATAAGGTATATCAGTTTTATGTTCTCTAGTTCTGCAGTATTTAGCAGTTCAGTATGAGGGATTCCCAGGGGAGCTGTCCAAGTGATTTTGAGTCTGTTTCGAATTTAAAAACCTGATAATACACTTAGCTAGGTGGGCAGTCTAGTTGAGGGATAATTGAGAGACTGCATTGTGAATAAACAGAAAGAAAACAAAGACAAGAATACTTCAGTTTTCTCTTTTCTGTGTAAAGAGTTTTCAGAGTGTTGTCTAGTTGGTTTTGGGTTTAAAACCTTGACTAAACAAACAACTAAGTAATTAGACAATTAAGGGGAAACTAGGACAAAAATCAACTTCGGGTATAACCAGAAAGAAATCGAAGAAAGTTATCAGCTTTATATTACAGGTTTCAGTTTCTTCTCATTTCTGGTGAGGAGCATTAGTAATTTTCTTTACTAGCTGCCTTGGGTCTGTTTAGGGGATTAAAATTTTATTGAGATAACTAACAGAGTAGTCATACAATCTAGGGGAAACTGAAGTCAGATTAAGGAACAAAGAAATAAATAGAACAGAAGATTTCAGATTCGTGTGTCATAGTTTTCAGTTCTGTTAAGAATCTGTACCATGATGTTTCAGAGGAATTGTCCATGTGGTTTTGGATTAATCTTGAGTTTAAGACTTTGCTATCATATAAGCCTAAGTGTTGGAAAGTCGAGGGAAAACTTAATGCCAATCTGTAAAAAAGAAAAGAGAGTAGTTGATGTAACAGTTCTATGTTTCAGGTTTTCGTGGTTCCATATAGCTTCGTGGGTAATCAGGGTAAGTGAAGCTGGAGCTCAGCTTCGTGAACAAATAAAACCAATAGAGGAGAGAACATCAGATTTTTGAGTTTCAGATTTTGCAACACTGGATTGTCCTGTGTAACTGGTATTCAAGGGTTTAACTGAAATACCCCGGGATTTAAAACAGTGATTAATTAGGCTAATGAAATATTTAAAAGTTTGATTAGTCCTAAATAAATACATAGGAATTACTCCCGAAGAAAATGGATTCGTAAAACGAGTTAAAAACGCAAACAAGCTTTAAAACGCGTTTTCGAGAAACCGGGGAAAAACGTGATTTTAAACGGGTTTAATAAACTCGTAATAATTATAGTTAGTTAAATATCTATAATTAGACCATAGTGAGGGTCTAGAGCCGTTAAAATTAATTAAACAAGAAAATTCAGAAAAACGGACCCGGTATATGAATAGTGTAAAAATCAGGAAGTTGTGGGGTGTAAATGTAATAAGTAAAACTACATTTAAGCCACCCTTGTATTATATGTGACCGGTTACTTAATTGTAATGGGGGCACATTTTTATTCTTCATAAGCAGCCTCTCTAATTCCTAATACACTATGAGACAAAGTAATAAAGCAAATAGGTATAATAGTAAAGTGATACTCTCTCACCTCTATTTCCTTACGAGTCACGATTTACCCTCTTTGTAACATCTTCTTCCTCTGTAAACCCTCATTTGCAATTTCAACAGAGAGTAGCAACCCCATCTTCATCCTCTCTTTTCTTGCTCGATACAACACCAAACCATACAAAAACCATACCGTTGGATTCCTCATGTTAAGGGCAACACATTCCACCCTTCAAAAACTTGAAACCCTCACCTTCATCTCCATGACCGTGAGCTCCTTTGCAGCTTGAAGTGGTGCTTTTGGCCCTTCTTCATCTTCTTAATAGTCCAAGGTAAATATAAACTCGAAGTCTTCCATCTTCCTAGCTTGTTCGTGCAAAAATCAAAAATTGCCCACGTTGATATTTTCTCCATTTTCCAGTCAGTTTTGGTTTCAACAGAGGGCTGAGGTTTTGCTATCCTTGCTGTCCAAAGATTACACTCAGGAGAGTAAGGTAATTCCTTAGTGTTTAAGCCCTAAAGACTAGCTCATGGAACATTAATTTTGGTGAGTTACGTGAGAATTAAACAAAGTTGTTATATGTTTTTTTGGGGTTATGATTGTAGTTAGCAATTATACCTCTGCTTGGTGTGGAACAAGAAGAAAAAGAGAGAGCAAGATAAGGATGAGGAAGGGAAAAGAAATCAGTAAACTAACAAAGTATTGAACTTACCTTGAGATGGTTTTCTTCTCTGTAAACCTATTTTTGAACGTGGAAAAATGACCTTGTATGGTGTAGTTAAGAAACTACAATATTGCTTGGTGAATAAAGAAGTCTTAATGAAGTTTAAGTGTGCAAGTAAACCTAGGAACTAAGTTAGTATCGTGTGATAATAGAGGGGAAGTTTAATGTGTGTAGTAGTGGTTTTATGCTTTTATAAACAGGGGTGTTAACTGATGTTGTGAGTTGTTATTGTGTGGTGAGTATACTTGGAATGTAGATAAGTTCTGTCAAAATATGTCTAGGAATGTAGGGCTAGAGAGTGTTAAGGCGTGAGGTTGGAATGATAAGGAAGAAATAATAGAAAACCTGCAACAGAAAACAAAACTAGAAACCTGTAACAGAGGAAAAATAACAGGGAATCGAGTTAGTTGACAGATAAATATATAGAATGTTTTAGGTTAGTTTTGAAAGCCTAAATAATGTCAAAACATACTAGAATATATGTAGGATGAGTGAGGAAGAAGATGTTATAGAGAGGGTAAATCGTGACTGGTAAGGAAATAGAGGTGAGAGAGTATCACTTCACTATTATACCTATTTGCTTTATTACTTTGTCTCATAGTGTATTAGGAATCAGAGAGGCTGCTTATGAAGAATAAAAATGTGCCCCCATTACAATTAAGTAGCCGGTCACATATAATACAAGGGTGGCTTAATTTTTTTTTTACTTATTACATTTACACCCCACAACTTCCTGATTTTTACACTATTCATATATCGGGTCCGTTTTTCTGAATTTTCTTGTTTAATTAATTTTAACAGCTCTAGACCCTCACTATGGTCTAATTATAGATATTTAACTAACTACAATTATTACAAGTTTATTAAACCCGTTTAAAATCACGTTTTTCCCCGGTTTCTCGAAAATGCGTTTTAAAGCTTGTTTGCGTTTTTAACTCGTTTTACGAATCCGTATATGAGTGAGATCAGACAGAGCATCATCGACGGCACATTTGAGCATCGGAAGTATGACTTCAAGCTCCACGACGACGGTCTAATCCGACTGAATGGCAGATTATGCGTTCCCCGAAGCAATGCTGAGCTGAGGGATTGCATTCTGCGAGAAGCCCACTGTTCTTGATTATCTGTCCATCCGGGAGCCACTAAGATGTACAAAGGCATGAGGCGGTACTTCTGGTGGTCGGGAATGAAATCTGATGGTAATGAGTTTGTCCTGAGGTATCTCACTTGCCAGAGAGTGAAGTTTGAGCACCGTCGACCTGGAGGAATGGTACAACCTATGCCGATTCCCGAATGGAAGTTCCATGATATCGATGGATTTTGTTGTTGGACTCCCATCTGCTATGGGAGGACTCAACATGATCTGGGTGATAGTCGATCGCCTTACCAAGGTGGCCCGCTTCATACCGATGAGGGACACCTGGAAGGTAGCGAAGCTTGCTGAGATATTTGATCGAGAGATTATTCGACATCATGGAGTTCCAAAGACGATTGTGTCTGACCGCGACACCAGGTTTCTTTCGAGATACTGGAGAGCCACACGTGAAGCGCTTGGTACCGAGTTGAAGCTTAAAATAGCCTTCCATCCACAGACCGACGGTCAGACAGAGCGGACCATCCAGACACTGGAGGACATGCTGAGAGCATGCGCCTTAGATTTTCAGGGGAGTTGGGTTGACAAGTTACATCAGATCGAGTTCTCTTATAACAATAGCTACCACGCTTCGATCAAGATGTCGCCCTTCCAAGCCTTGTATGGCAGACCGTGTCGCACTCCTTTGTGTTGGGATGAGTCCAGTGAGGCGGTCATTGTTGGACCGGAGTACCTTGAACAGATGCAATATGAAGTTCAGCAGATTCGGGCGAATATGAGAGCAGCCCAATAGAGGCAGAAGTCTTATGCCGATGTGCGACGACGGGACCTTGAGTTCGCTGTGGGCGATCAGGTGTTTTTGCGCGTCTCACCGATGAAGGGCGTGTTCCGATTCGGCCAGAAAGGCAAGTTGAGCCCAAAGTATGTTGGGCCTTTTACGATCACGGAGAGGATTGGAGCTGTAGCTTACAGGTTAGCGTTACCTGCAGACTTGGGTCGTGTTCATGATGTTTTTCATGTTTCATAGCTCAAGAAGTATATAGCCGATCCATCTCATGTCTTAGAGCCTGATCACCTATCCCTTGAGCCGACGATGAGATAGTCGGACTCCCTTGCGTATCCTTGACACCAAGACGAGAGACACCCGCAACAAGTCAGTGCGGATGGAGAAGGTCTTGTTGTCGAACCACGACGACAAGGAGGCAACTTGGGAATTAGAGGAAGCCATGAGGGCGAAGTACCCGACACTGTTTGTAGACTAGATTGTCTAGTGTCGTGAGGGTACGGGGCGTACCCCTTTTAAGGGGGTAGGACCTTTTTGTTTTAGCATTGCTTCGGGATAGCTTTGCTTGTATATATAATGTATATGATTACATTTTGTTTGACACAGTGAAACAACCAGTGTATTGGTTGTAGCGTTGATAGTGTTTGCAGTGTATTGCTTGCATGGATGGTGCGTGTTTATACAATGCGTGTGTATGTGTATGTTGTTGTGAATATATGTGTGTTAGATTGTGTATATGAACTTGTTTGACAGATGTGATATCTGTAAGTGTACAAAGTGTGTATTGTGTTTAGTGTGATTTTTGACAAGTGATTTGTCAAATGAGTGAAGTTAGTAATCCACCGACTTTGACCAACTTTGAGAAACCCCAGGATTTAAAACAGTGATTAATTAGGCTAATGAAATATTTAAAAGCTTGATTAGTCCTAAATAAATACATAGGAATTATTCCCGAAGAAAACGGATTCGTAAAACGAGTTAAAAACGCAAACAAGCTTTAAAACGCGTTTTCGAGAAACCGGGGAAAAACGTGATTTTAAACGGGTTTAATAAACTCGTAATAATTGTAGTTAGTTAAATATCTATAATTAGACCATAGTGAGGGTCTAGAGCCATTAAAATTAATTAAACAAGAAAATTCCAAAAAACAGACCCGGTATATGAATAGTGTAAAAATCAGGAAGTTGTGGGGTGTAAATGTAATAAGTAAAAAAAAAAAAATTTAAGCCACCCTTGTATTATATGTGACCGGTTACTTAATTGTAATGGGGGCACGTTTTTATTCTTCATAAGCAGCCTCTCTGATTCCTAATACACTATGAGACAAAGTAATAAAGCAAATAGGTATAATAGTAAAGTGATACTCTCTCACCTCTATTTCCTTACCAGTCACGATTTACCCTCTCCGTAACATCTTCTTCCTCTGTAAACCCTCATTTGCGATTTCAACAGAGAGCAGCAACCCCATCTTCATCCTCCCTTTTCTTGCTCGATACAACACCAAACCATACAAAACCATACCGTTGGATTCCTCATGTTAAGGGCAACACATTCCACCCTTCAAAAACTTGAACCCTCACCTTCATCTCCATGACCGTGAGCTCCTTTGCAGCTTGAAGTCGTGCTTTTGGCCCTTCTTCATCTTCTTAATAGTCCAAGGTAAATATAAACTCAAAGTCTTCCATCTTCCTAGCTTGTTCGTGCAAAAATAAAAAATTGCCCACGTTGATATTTTCTCCATTTTCCAGTCAGTTTCGGTTTCAACAGAGGGCTGAGGTTTTGCAATCCTTGCTGTCCAAAGATTACACTCAGGAGAGTAAGGTAATTCCGTAGTGTTTAAGCCCTAAAGACTAGCTCTTGGAACATTAATTTTGGTGAGTTACGTGAGAATTAAACAAACTTGTTACGTGTGTTTTTGGGGTTATGATTGTAGTTAGCAATCTATACCTCTGCTTGGTATGGAACAAGAAGAAAAAGAGAGAGCAAGAGAAGGAGGAGGAAGGGAAAAGAAATCAGTAAACTAACAAGGTATTAAACTTACCTTGAGATGGTTTTCTTCTATGTAAACCTATTTTTGAACGTGGAAAAATGACCTTGTATGGTGTAGTTAAGAAACTACAATATTGCTTGGTGAATGAAAAAGTCTTAATGAAGTTTAAGTGTGCAAGTAAACCTAGGGACTAAGTTAGTATCGTGTGATAACAGAGGGGAAGTTTAATGTGCTGTAGCAGTGGTTTTATGCTTTTATAAACAGGGGTGTTAACTGATGTTGTGAGGTGTTATAGTGTGGTGAGTATACTTGGAATGTAGATAAGTTCTGTCAAATATGTCTAGGAATGTAGGGCTTGAGAGTGTTAAGGCGTGAGGTTGGAATGATAAGGAAGAAAGAATAGAAAACCTGCAACAGAAAACAAAACTAGAAACCTGTAAACAAGGAATCGAGTTAGTTGACAGATAAATATATAGAATGTTTTAGGTTAGTTTTGAAAGCCTAAACAATGTCAAAAAATGCTAGAATATATGTAGGAAGAGTGGGGAAGAAGTTATCATTAGCTTGGAGTTGAAACAAAAGCAAAAACATACTTATTTTTCAAACCTACAAGTGGTTCGGGTCTGTAAACTAGGACAGAAACCCGAACCAGTGTCAAAACACGGCAGCAACCTATATCAGAGGAGTGGTCCGGGTTTACAAACCAGGACACAAACCCGGACCACCACTAAAACTCACCCGAGAGATTTCTGAATTAAGGGTCCGGGTTTATAAACTAGCATGTATACCTGGACCAGTCTTAATTTGCACCCGAGAGTGACAAGCAGCATTGGTCCGGGTTTGTAAACCTGGACACAAACCCGGCCCACCCCATTCCAAGGTAGGGGCTTGATGGGTAATGATAATATAAGATGATTAGGACTTGTTTAATGATGTTTTATGGTCATTAAGAGTATAAACAAGCTTAGAAAATAATTATAAGTATGTAACTTATGTAAATGGATTTGGATGACAATGAGAAGTAAGGACTTGTATAGGTTAAACTTGAAATGTCATGACTAAGTAAGAAAGGTTCGGGAAAGCGTTAGCGAAGTAACGAGTTAAGTTAATTATGAGTAATTAACCTCCCGACTTAATATATGTTATAGGGCCCGATCAGTTGGACTCCGAGAGAGAGAGAGAGAGAGTCGACGAGCAAGTTACGACAGTGAACGGTATGATTTTCTCATGCCCTGTATCCTAACTTGGTTACTCTGATTTGTGTGTTTGTGTGTTTATATGCAATCACCTTATCAAGATAAAATGCATGAATATGATTTATAGCGCTTCCTTATATCATGTGCTTGTCTTTGCACCCGATGAACTATGTCTTGAAAGACTAGTTTGTATAATTCATGAAATGTTTGAAAGAGAAGAATTCTTGTGTTTGAGACGTTCTCACTAACACACTAACCTACTGACTTACCTAACTTGTGAATTGGGTAACTGAAATGAGAGGAGACCGATATAGTTTCGGCCACGCGTGAGAATGAGGAAGCAAGAGAGATTGCTTACCGAGTTCTGGCCTAACCTTCCCACCATGGTTCCGAACCGTATGGTCGCAGCCCGGGGAAGTAAGCCAAATCTAAAGCCCGGTGGTGAGAAGTGGTGAGTATGCCACATCTCTGCCCGGAGGTCACCCGACTTAACTGAGTAATTATTTCAAGAGATAAATAATGGTTAAGTGTGGATCATGCCTTGTGCGAGACATATGATCAAGAGATAAGAGAAATGAACATCCGTCTAACCCGGATGAGAATTTGGCTAACATGAGAAGAGGCGTGAACTTGAGGAGAGTACCTCAAGGCCTCAGTGACCTATGTGTGGATAACTTGTATTGTTTCCATTGTTGAGTTATGCACTGTGTGTTGGGTAATGTTATACTTGACCATATTGTTGTTGTTATTAGCATGCTTGTTTAAATATTAATGAACCGCATGTTGGCGACCAAGTAGTTGGCGTACCCTCGCTAGTATGCGGGGTATGCGATTATCATATGCAACTTTAGCTGAGCCCCTTGGGGCACCGTTTTTATTCTTACAGGTACACGAGATGGTTGATTAGTCCTGAAGACCGGGATATTATACTTTTGGTTGCTAGTAGTAGATGGTGGTGTACCGAGTTGTACACGGGCTTGTAGCCCTAGGATAGTCGGTGTACTATGTGGTACACCCAATATTTTGAATGGAGATAATATGTTAAGGTGGAGTGAATGTTAAACTCGTATTCTTTTGATGGCTGTGAGCCTTGATGTAAGTATACACTTAGCACTCGATAATCAGGCGTTGTAAATTATGTTGATTTAAATATGGTATTTCTTTTATCAGACCGGGACTGTAAGTTGTAGTAGTTTAGACCCGGTAACCATATGGATGGTTATCGGTATTGTATCACCCTCGGTAGTTAGGAGTTTTCCGCTGCGATTATTTAAGTGTCCGCGACGTTTAGACCGTGGTTAGAGGAATTATCGGATGGGATGTTACATTAACAGTATTGAATTGGTTTAGTAAAGTACTCAAATCATAGCTAATAAATTTAACTATTCTGGTGAAACATTCTGGGAGGACTAAACATCAGTATGATACAACAACCGTGACGCTAAATAAGTTTACACACATAGAGTGTGTTTTCAGATTTCTGCAGTTGCAGCTGCTGTATAAGAGGTTACAGGAGTGCTAAGAGTATTGTAGTGGCTTAGAAATGAACCCAAGTATGGTTAAAAGAGTGAAGTGAGTTGGTGCGCTCAATTGGATGATTGGAAGTCAGTAACTACTAACCAAATGGAGGTATAAGAAAGAAACACAGATTCGGTTTCGAATCTTTCTATAAAAGTGTGGTTTCTGTATAAATGCAATACAGTTGGTGTAGGGGTATGGAATAGGTCGGGAAGTGAGTTTATAACCTGGCTAATGGATCTACCTAATAGTGTAACCACTGTGGAAAAATTGGAAGAACCGTTTAAGGCATGAAAAGAAGAGGATGAATGGAAGGTGCACTGATGTGGTGATTCAGTTTCTGAGATATATGTCTTTGTATGAGTGACTTCCAAGCTTGTTAAAAATGTTGTGTGGGTTTAGTAATGAACCCAAAACAAGGCTAATACACCTAACTAACTGATGAAACACTTTGGGAGGAGAAACCATTAGTGGATGCATTAAAGAAGAGGTTAAGTGAGGTGAAACACCAAAATTGTGTTTCGGATTTCCAACCCTTGGGCTCCTGTAAAAACAAGTTTTAGAGATATCTTAGGGAGGATATTGTTTTGAAAAAGGGATTAAAACATTGCTAACTTACTTAGCAAAGGAGGGAATACATCTTAGACAAATTAAAAGTTCTTCTTAGGTAAACTTGTCTCAAGTTGATGCGTAAAATACCCTACAATGTTAATTAGAGAAAGGACTTAATTAACTTGTAAAACATCGACGTAAACGCCCTGGGTGTAAGATGAAGTTTCAGGTTATTACTGGGAACGTTTAAGGGCCAACATAGGTTAAACATTCAACAAAAATTCGCCTAGGGAACAACCCCGTTAAAATGAGATAAACCAAGACAATGTCATAAAGGTCATCACATGGAATCATGAAGAGACAAGTTTTTTTAATTTACGTTAGGGTCGTAACGAATGCCAACCGGGACCCCGTGTGTGAGGCGACTCTTGCTTCAATTAAGGTATGGATATGTGTGGTCCGTATGTTGCCGTGTTACACGACTTGTGTGCTGTATGCTTTGTTTGACAATGACCATAAGACTAAAGCATGAAATTGGATTGCTTGTTGTGACTTGCTTATGTGCCTGTTATGTATCATTGTTGCATATTACTTGCGCGCACACAGTAGTTTTGTCCCTTTCTCGTTTATAGAACTTTGAGATAAGACACAACGAACTATGTAAACAAAGAAAACTCCATAAAGGGAAACTCCTCTCTAACCATAGAGGACGTACCATGACACCCATTATGGTGTCTATCCATTAATGATAATGAAGAGCAAATATCAACTGGTGGAACATGAGAATAACCTGGGAAGACAACATCTCGGGCCGCGCGGTATGGGTGCTCAGGAGTTGGTGTCTGCATTAGATCCTTCGACCGACTATTGTATTGTGGAGCACATCCTGAGGTCTAGAGGTGACCTCGCTTTCTCGACCCTTGGCATCGGGAATGGAGGATTGGCATTTGGTAGAGCATTATCCTAGAGTATAGAGGCGACTCCGCTTTCTCGACGTATGTCGCCGGGAATGGAGAAATTTGCTATGGAGGAGACGTCCTCCAACGTGCGGTGATAAGAGAATTTACAAATAACCCTTAAAGATACAAGGAAAGATTGGCTCCTACATGATATGGTCACGGGATCTAAACTATATCCCTAGACCTAGTGCAAGGAATGAGAAAGAAAATACATATTATGTGTAACACCCCATCCAACAACAAACACATAACAACAATCTGCAGCGGAATACACACCTCATTAAATAACTTAATTCGTTGGTGTTACACGCCGTTAACCACCCACGTGGCTAACAAGGCTAATACATATACATTGTACCGGTCTGATGGGCTAAATTCCCGAGCACTACACAATACAATCCTTATCCCATTTCCAACAATTATTATACACAAACACTCCCACTGTACCGAGTATTTACAAACTAATGCCGATAACAATTTCGGTCTTACTACGCCTACAGTACATACTCAATTTAAATGGCTACCCATGTACAGTCAGCTACCCCGTCCTACTCTCGAACGGCTTCCAGCTCCTTGTACCTGAAATAGAAAGGGTAGAAAAGGGTGGCCCCCAAGGGGCTCAGCACCTTTGCTGGTATGGTAATCCCGCAGCCCACATGCTACCGGGCCACGCACAACTAATTGTCGTCTTAGCATGCGGTTGATTACATTTAAATCATGCATGCAACTGTAAACACACAACACAAAACACTTCGCCTCAATGGGCTCAACAAACGGATAATACATCCTTACTTGATAAGTCACTCATGGTATTCATTATCCCTAGAGTGTTCCTCCTCTAACGGAGCTACTTCCTTAATAGACGACACTTACCCTTAAATCGGGTTATCCTTATACGCCTCTTGTCACAAACTGGGATTCATTTCCATGATCCACACACTCCATATCTTACAACATATCACATTCCTCACATAGCAAAAACAACACTTTTCTCGTTTCGACGCACACATGATAACATCGAATTCATTTTAAACATCTAACGTATACACATCATAGCATAGCAAGGGAAATTGCCTAGCACAATATCAACACAAAACACCATAAGATCGGTTCACACAAGGAACCTTCCACCATAGTTAGTATACATAGTGTGCCTAGAGATTATTGCCAATCTCATGCTAAGCTCGTTACCAACCTCGTTACCGTCCAGTTATATCGAACGGTTAACTTAAACCCAAGGTGTGGGTATAGTAATCCCAAGCACACCGAAATAACATTTGTATGCCCCTGTGGCCCGACGTGAGTCAGTAAACTAGCTTTGGATAAGCTAAGGGAAGATTGAAACCAAATTGGAATACAACCTATACATACACCAAGAGAGTCGAACCGGATATGACATCGACTCCCGTCCATCACACACGTGGCCGGAACATGACCGGACTCCTCACCCCCCATTAGTACATATATACTTATAAATAAGTAGTTAGAGATCCATTATGGAGCCTACCACATCCACACACCATACGGTATCATAACCGAGTTAAGCACACAAGGGAGGTTCACACACTTGCATACAACAACAATATCCAACTAACTCACACATAGCCGTGGTTAGAACGTTCCCAAGGTTTGGGTCGTTAACTCCGAATACCGATCACTCATGTGTTCCTAGATTTGGTTAGCTAAGGTTTAACACATATTTGAGGTTAAATGGTATCGGAGGCCAAATTCGCCACATAAATGAATTACTATAAACTCATTACATGTTTTAATCTTACAAGGTGGCAAACACTCAGCAAAACACATTGGCATACAAGCCGGTGTAATCCGGTAGGACACAGGTTGCAAGAAAACCATACCTTTCACCACTGTCCACTATATTGTGTCCTCCTAGGTTCCTCGAACAAATCCCGTACAACTGGTAACATCACAATTACTGTCATTAACATCGGGGTGACATGATTGTTTAATATCTAATGCCCATAGTTAACCCCATCATCCCGTTGTACTTAATTTATTTATGTGATCTTAAGTTCACAACTTACACATTCACTCTCACACTTGTTTATACTTCCAATGGCCTTTAAAAGTCACCAAACAAGGCCTAAACATCATCTAAAACCATTACCATTCAATCCCCATCATTAGGAGCCTTAACAAATTTTTTCTTCATTTCTGGTCTGGACCGCCCCTCTGGGGCGGTCCCAGGGGCGGTCCACAACAGATGCTACACGTTTCTCTTTTTTTTTTTCACTTCTCTGCACTGGACCACCCCACAGGGGCGGTCTGTAGGGGCGGTCCACTGCAGAACCAATTTTCTAATGTGCTTTTCTCCTCTTTCTGAACTCCAAATTCATCCCAATTTTTTCCTATGCTTTACACATGTTCTCCCACATGTTTTAACATCTTTTGGGCACACTTAAACCCTCTCGAAACATCCCAAAAATTCCTTAACTTTTACTCAACTTACTAAGTCCTTAACACTTAGAACATTTTTTTCTTACACTTGTAACTTGTATTCTTGCCTAAAACTTCACCTAACCAAAGTACTCCCTCACTACCTTATAACCACCCTTTTAAACATCATTTGCACTACACTCATCCCCTTTACACACACTCCTCAAGTCTTTCCCACAAGTTCATAATTAAACCTTCACAAGGCGTTACACTTCCATTGTTCACCAAACTTTGCACAAGACTTTACGACACCTCCACCATCACCTTGGTGTATCAAGAAATCATCCATTAGTTCCCTAAATCTCCAAGACTATGCCTAAGGCATCTTAACACCTAGAACACCTTAATTCACTTTCTTTCACCATCTTAACACTTAAAAATTCCTAGTACCTTCTAGGTCATAAAATCTCATTACAACACATAAACTCTTTTGTTTATCAACTAAATTTCGCCATAGCTTCTCTTATATCACCTTACACCAAACACATTGTTTTTCACCTTTAGACAATCAAGAACATTCAATCTCTTAATACACACTCTTATACACAAACATATGGTTTTTCATCCTTTAACCATCAAACACATTCACCTTCACAGAGATGTTCTTTACACATACTAAACCTTTAAACTACACTACATCACAATAGTGCATAACTTAAATTGCTTGGCACTTAGGCCCTTAATAACATAAACCATAACACTGAATTTCCACATTTAAATGCCTTCAACCTGCGAATACACACAACAATGCTCCCATGTCTTTTTAGTCCACCTTGTGGATAGTTTTTCTACTCATTTCTCATTGGCTCTTAGGTTATTTATTAAGCAAATATAGCTCAATTCCCTAGTACATAAAACCACATTAAGAGAGGTCATTTACCTCTTTGTTTTCCAAGCTTTCTCACTTGTTTTCACTTGTTTTTCTTGATTGAAAATCGGCAAGGAGCTTTTATCACTTGTCAACCTTCTAACCAATACACATATAAGGGTAATGAGTATTAAGTTTAATACTCAAACTCATAATTAAACCCTAGGTTTACATAAGTGTCTTAAAACACTAAATTTGATTACCTTTGGAATTTGAAAGAGAGCTTGGTTAAGTGGCAAGATAGGACTCCTCCTAGTCCCTTGAAGATTGAATTAAGCTAAGAAAATAGCAAGACAAGGCACCATTGTAAGGTGAATTTTCGGTTATACAAGAAAATGATGGGAACTTGGATTTTCTTTGATTTTCCTTACCTTGAAACAAAGGAGAATGACAAGGCATGGACATATGAGCTCAAGCTCCTTCAATGGTGAATCTCCATGGCACCGAAATGGAGCTTTTGAAGATTTGAAAAGATAGGAATGTAGAGCTTACTCTAACTAAGACAACGGTAGTCTCGGAATTGAATTCGGAGCTTGGAGCCATGAGTTACAAGCATTCAAAGATGGAGAATGGCTACTTGCTGTAGCAAAACGAGAATGGAGAAGGGAGGATGAGGTTGGAGACGGTGGGAACCAAAAAGAAAAGAAGAGAAAGTGAGGAGAGAGGTAAGTTTTGGAGATATTTAAGTTATAAAGCAAAAAGGTAACCTTTACTTACTTTTCTTTCTTTCTTTTAATTGGCAAGCCAAGTGTGATGACTCACACCCCTAAAACCGTGGCCCCTTACATATATAACATATATATGGCCTTTGTTGACCAATTAAACAACTTATGTTGACTTATAACTTAAACTAGCACTATTTGAGCACTATTCACAAATTAAGGCACATATTTGTGAAATTTTTGATTTCCCATTGATTTAGACTTCCTAATGTGATACTAAGTAGTACAAATATTAATTAAAGAGTAATGATGGTCATTTAGCCACTCAAAACTCATTTACAAGACAATTTTTCAAAAATGTGCTTTAAGACTCCTTAAAGCACATTTTTGTTTTAACTTGTTTTCAAGCTTGGTTTTCTTTGGTAATCGATTTAATATGTTCATTAACATATTTATAAGGTATAGGTATGACCATTAGGTCTTATACAAATTTATCCCAAGCTTAGAGCACATTTTTGCTCATATTGACTTTAAGGTATATTCTTGTGTTTTATTTGGTTTAACTGTCCACCAAGGTTTCCTAAGGACTTATTTAGCCTTATTAAATCATAATTGAATATTATTAAGTCTTGGTAGGCTCTTTGGGTCCTAACCAAGTTCACTCCGAGCTTAGAGCACGTTTTTGCTCAAACCGTGTCTTAGTGTTTTATTGTGTTTTTACTATGGTTTAAATTGTACATTGATGTTCCTAAGGCACTTTTAGCCTTTTAATACCATAGTTTAACATTTTCACGACATACCAAGGTTTGGGGTATTTCAATCTACCCCCCTTAAAAGAACTTCGTCCTCGAAGTTCACATTTCCACGCATCATTGGATTAGAATACGGGAATTACTTCCTAAATTAACTTCCATTACCAACCACCCTTTACATCCAACCTCGGACTTAACGGTCCGGGCAACATATCCACATTATACATAACCATATCGTAACATACTTACATGATAACCTCGGACTCACGGTCCGGGTACCTTAATAACATTACACTTACATAACAACCCTCAGACTCTCAGGTCTGGGTAACAATACAACAGTTAGACTCATAGGTCTAAATAAAATAACACTTTCGAAACTACCACATTAGGACTCAAGGTCTCAGATAATATTTCTTACTCACACCACACAACATGTCTTAGCATGTATAACAAACAGAAATACCTTTTCCATCTCTCCATGGGCTCCAGTCCCATGTTGAGTACATATACACTGTGATCCCGCAGAACCCGGTCGCGATGGACACCTTCTGGTCCCCGTTCCTTTGGGAGGTCAAAACAATTGCATACATCTTTAAAATATACTTCCCATGTCACCGGTCCGAAGACAAAGGCTCATACGTCCTCAGCTCGTGAGCAAGTACTACAAAAATTATTCCTTACTAGGTTAAGTATATAAGAGGATCCTTTATTCAAAATATGAATCGACCGTTTTGGAAATATCAGTCGAAAATCCTTTTTGAAAACGCAACACAACTCCAAGTCCAATTTATGCTCTTTGTATCTTTCTTAACATGGTTATTTGTGACCACTTACAGGGAGCTTCAAGAGTCATCCAACCCTGATGTGATCAGCATCAGTGTTGAACTATCTTTCCACCCCAATTTGTGTTCGGCTTCCCTTGACCTCATGATAATCAAGTTTCACCTCCCACTTCATTTTCAACCAACAACTAATTCAAGCATATCCCATTTCCTATCTTTAAATCCTTCTAGTCATAATCATTACATCTCCAAGGGATAGAACTCCGTCTATCAATCATCACCCAAATCCAACTTAATTCAAGTTACCTAGGGAATTTAATTCTCACTAGGTTCTATGTCGGTCTCATACCCCTTCATAAATCACAACACTGTATATATATACATATTTTTTATCAAAATACAATACATGGTTTACATTTATGCACCGTCGGGGTTTTAGTTCCCCGGGAGTTTCTTTACTCCCTTCCACTGTACTCTCACACACCACTGTTAACAAAATAAACACACTTCCTACAATGGTATTCGCATCTTCTGTGCGCAATTACCACAATTTAACCACGAATGAATGCGTATGTTTATATAACACACGCGCCAACCATCATAGCAAATCATTTTTGTGCTATGCACAACATAGTTCACGTACACTTGTACGGTAAAACACACTAAGAGGCTTTACGCTCTACCCCCCTTAAAAGGGATTACGCCCACGTAATCAACCACTGAACATTGGCTTAAAATGTTCTGCCGTCGTGAAGTATTTTAACTTCCACGCGGTCTGCTATACAATGCGTTCTGGTTAGAGGATCTTAACCATATCGGCGGTTTAGTCCTTAAACCAAGAATTTTCCTAGGAGTTTATCTAACTCATAACCGGTTTCGGTCCTGGCCTGTGAGGCTTCTAGGCATTGATGACTAGCCATCCATTCATATTCACAATGTATATCCGGTATCTGACGCATGGGCTCACTGGCCTCTGTTGCGCAACTCTGATAATTATAGAGCTAGTTTGCCCCATTCGTTACTGTTGCTGTATTGTACATCTCCAATGTATTACCCTAATCTTGGTATTAATGGTTTCTCAACCGACGCACGGTATCTCTTACCGTGAGCGAATTCGGTGAGTTTCACAACTTTCCATCCACTTCCATAACAATTTACTGTGTATACAACTATGTATTTCACAATGATTGACTTGCTTCTACCGACTTACTGTCGGTTGAGATTGAGCTACTACCTAATGTGTAGTGCTCTCTCGGTTATTTCCCACACCTGGGGTATATTTCATACCGACATTTGGTATTTAGTGCTACTGTTATCACTTATTCTTAATCATACCTCCACATTTGGTTTCGTACAAGTACTCTTCCATTGGTATGACCTTGCATTTCCTATGCATTGATCATTATAGTATTATAGGTTTCTTTCTACATCCACCACAATTAACATTTCCCAAATCCTAGCTATCCCACTTGATCGTTACTGCGCAAGTGCAATACCAAAACACTCAGTCATACAGAGTGCAGAGGCGTAAACTCTTGACAGTAAATCTCTTATGCGATTGCCATAGGAATTTACACTGTGTTTTACTGGAGTCCTTATCACATAATAATGGCTACTGGCTTACTGCCTAGTTCATTTGCCAACACCTACCATTGTATCTCTGCTGGGTTTAACTCATAATTCCGCTTATTTGTCATACTATCACTTAACAACACTTATACGACGGTCGCTTATTGCACGTCGTATCCTCTTTCATTATACAACATCAACTTACACTGCATCCGTTCTTATATTAGCTTCCGCTATTACGCTGGGTTTGGCCACTTATCTGGCTGGTTTATTTGAATACACTTTTTCTCGAGCCTTTATGTTCCTTGAGCGTTGTTCGCTACTCATTTAGCATCACCACCTATGGTGGTTGCTATCCAACTTATCACTCTTCCTGTCTACACAACTGGTACAACATTTCCTTTCGTATTATTCTTATTCAAATCGTTCTGGGGTAATAACAACATGGTCAACCCTTAACATATTCCTTGAACTTGGTTCATATAGCTACCGCTCCTGCGGTCTCACAATATCCAGAGGTATCCCCACTCTTAATGCAGTGGTTCGTTCTCCGCTCTATTTACTTGTAGAGCATATACTTCTGCAACTGATCAAATTTACATAACACAAGTTGTTGTGGCTTATAAGCCTTACTGTCACGATTCCTTCCAAGTTGTCTCTTTGACAACTTAGGGTCCTACTGTTAAGTGGGTTTACCTTCAGTGTGTAATCCGAGTAATTGTTCCAAATCTTGTGTTTCTGTTATATTGCTCCATCTAACAATGTTTAATCCAAACACCCCTCAAGGATTGCTCCTGGGTGTTACTAACATATGCCATTACATCTGGCTTGCACTCATGGGTACATTCAGTAACTACGTCTTCTTACGTTCTTAGTTGGGTATTCGTTTCAGCTATCATGTTTTATCCCTGAAGATTCTTAAAACATATCCGATGTCTTTACGTACCAGTTAGTGCACTTCGCACCTCTTGACTCTATACATTTCCTTGAAATAAACTCACTAGTTCCTTTAGTCCTTTTTAACTTAGCTGGGTTCCTTTACTTCAACCATTCGTGGTAATCCTTAGCTCTTACTTGACTTTTCTGCTGACCGTAGTATGGAGTCGACTACTTCCCGTGTTCTGGACTCTACTCGTATACATATATGGGGTATCATACTGATACATTGCTACTTACCCAACTAACCTATAAGTAGGTCTGTCAGGCCCACATGCTCCTATCGGAGTGCGGTCGTCCCACAACACAGTTGGTACACTCGTAGTGCCCGTCACACGCCTAGATGAAGTATTCTGTTGTCAACTCCCTTATATTGTCTTGTGACAATATTCATTCCATGCTTCCCGAACTTAATCAAGGGAAGGTTTATCCACTGTTGTATCTTTATCAACTGCCCTTGGTTTTACTGCTTTGGTTTAAAAGAAGGTTAGAAAGAAGTGTTGGTTTGAAAGAAAATCTGGTTTTGAAAGAAAAGAGTTTGAAATAAATCTGGGTTTGAAAGAAAATTTTCATGGTTTCACAACATCTTCTTACCTTAACCAAGTCTAGCTTCCTGCTGACTGGTGTACTTCCAATTACAGAGGTTAGACTGTTAAGCCCTTCCATGGTTATAATGATCTCACTTAACTTCATGGTACTTTACCAAGTACTTCGTAGTGGTTATAAATTTCCCGAACAGCCCTGTTATAGCAGCACTTGCTATGGCAAGTGCGCCATGCTAGCTGGCTATCGGTTTAACACATACCGGTTGGGGTATTGTCTTTACCCGCACTGTCATCAGTGGCCTTGTTGGCCCTCACTGATCTTACTGTCTTGATAATAACTCTCCTAGGTGACTTCTCACTGTCTTCACATGATATTCATTAACTAGGGTGTTTCCTATTCTGGAGACCCCTTTTCTTTTGTATTGTATCCTCTTCGTAGCCCATTCCACGCATTTATCGTGGTTACTGAGGCTTGTCTCTTATTTGGGCACTACGTTGTAGTTCCTTTGTCGGTTGATATACCGTTGGTGTATCCCTTAATAACTGTGGTTCCGTAGACACTTGTCTCGGGTTTCATCAATCCACTTCTTGCCTGTTGCACGATTAGTGCGTTGCAAGCTGGTTATTCTCGACTGCTCGGCATGTCGACCCAGGTTGCCGGAAATTCTATTCTCTTATACACCAAATGCTTCATTCCTCGCTATGAAATGCGGTTAACACTGTTTAGATGGAAACCGTCTCCGGGATTCCCAGTTTTCGGGATCTACCGTATGACAGGTCTTCCGTACTTTAAAGGTATTTAATAGCAGCCAGATCGGGTATTCCCGAGTAAGAGTGGACTTCCATCTCTCTGGCGTCCTTTCCCAAGTTATAAAACAGGGATTGTGGAGGGTGGAATATTGTAAGTTTCCAGTGCACACTGGTAATACCTATCTAGCGTATCTCTCACGCTATCACTCAACCCTTAACCCAAAGTACTAAAATCCTAACTCGGTACTTCCTAAGCTCGGTAATTCAGTCATCAGAGCGATACTTCGCTCTGATACCACTTTTTGTAACACCCCATCCAACAACAAACACATAACAACAATCTGCAGCGGAATACACACCTCATTAAATAACTTAATTCGTTGGTGTTACACGCCGTTAACCACCCACGTGGCTAACAAGGCTAATACATATACATTGTACCGGTCTGATGGGCTAAATTCCCGAGCACTACACAATACAATCCTTATCCCATTTCCAACAATTATTATACACAAACACTCCCACTGTACCGAGTATTTACAAACTAATGCCGATAACAATTTCGGTCTTACTACGCCTACAGTACATACTCAATTTAAATGGCTACCCATGTACAGTCAGCTACCCCGTCCTACTCTCGAACGGCTTCCAGCTCCTTGTACCTGAAATAGAAAAGGTAGAAAAGGGTGGCCCCCAAGGGGCTCAGCACCTTTGCTGGTATGGTAATCCCGCAGCCCACATGCTACCGGGCCACGCACAACTAATTGTCGTCTTAGCATGCGGTTGATTACATTTAAATCATGCATGCAACTGTAAACACACAACACAAAACACTTCGCCTCAATGGGCTCAACAAACGGATAATACATCCTTACTTGATAAGTCACTCATGGTATTCATTATCCCTAGAGTGTTCCTCCTCTAACGGAGCTACTTCCTTAATAGACGACACTTACCCTTAAATCGGGTTATCCTTATACGCCTCTTGTCACAAACTGGGATTCATTTCCATGATCCACACACTCCATATCTTACAACATATCACATTCCTCACATAGCAAAACAACAACACTTTTCTCGTTTCGACGCACACATGATAACATCGAATTCATTTTAAACATCTAACGTATACACATCATAGCATAGCAAGGGAAATTGCCTAGCACAATATCAACACAAAACACCATAAGATCGGTTCACACAAGGAACCTTCCACCATAGTTAGTATACATAGTGAGCCTAGAGATTATTGCCAATCTCATGCTAAGCTCGTTACCAACCTCGTTACCGTCCAGTTATATCGAACGGTTAACTTAAACCCAAGGTGTGTCGGATATAGTAATCCCAAGCACACCGAAATAACATTTGTATGCCCCTGTGGCCCGACGTGAGTCAGTAAACTAGCTTTGGATAAGCTAAGGGAAGATTGAAACCAAATTGGAATACAACCTATACATACACCAAGAGAGTCGAACCGGATATGACATCGACTCCCGTCCTCACACGCGTGGCCGGAACAACCGGACTCCTCACCCCCATTAGTACATATATACTTATAAATAAGTAGTTAGAGATCCATTATGGAGCCTATCACATCCACACACCATACGGTATCATAACCGAGTTAAGCACACAAGGGAGGTTCACACACCTGCATACAACAACAATATCCAACTAACTCACACATAGCCGTGGTTAGAACGTTCCCAAGGTTTGGGTCGTTAACTCCGAATACCGATCTCTCACGTGTTCCTAGTTCTAGTTAGCTAAGGTTCAACACTTATTTGAGGTTAAACGGTATCGGAGACCAGATGCGCCACATAAATGAATTACTATAAACTCATTACATGTTTTAATCTTACAAGGTGGCAAACACTCAGAAAAACACATTGGCATACAAGCCGGTGTAATCCGGTAGGACACAGGTTGCAAGAAAACCATACCTTTCACCACGGTCCACTATATTGTGTCCTCCTAGGTTCCTCGAACAAATCCCGTACAACTGGTAACATCACAATTACTGTCATTAACATCGGGGTGACATGATTGTTTAATATCTAATGCCCATAGTTAACCCCATCATCCCGTTGTACTTAATTTATTTATGTGATCTTAAGTTCACAACTTACACATTCACTCTCACACTTGTTTATACTTCCAATGGCCTTTAAAAGTCACCAAACAAGGCCTAAACATCATCTAAAACCATTACCATTCAATCCCCCATCATTAGGAGCCTTAAACAAATTTTTTTCTTCATTTCTGGTCTGGACCGCCCCGATGTAACACCCATCCAAAGCCTATCGTGGTTGTCGCAATCTGAACACTTATTCGAAAACGTCGCAGCGGAAATAAACAACACCTGGACCTTGCCACGGTCTGATCATTAGAATATACCGGCTTATATATACAATACTTAACCAAATACTTATCCAGCTCAAAACATTAACATACACAATCCCACAACCAACCGAGTACTAGTATCTCAACGTAATCTTAAACTTACAATAGTTTAATATATACAGTCGGGTGCACAGGCGCAACCCGAATTCAAAATAAATGTCCCAACCTAAGTCTAACCACTCCTACTCTCGTAGTGCGTCCTCATGGGCCCCTTACCTGCAAGTTAAAAATAGCCCCCGAGGGGGTCAGCACGAATGCTGGTACACCCTCATGGCCCCCAAGCTAACGGGGCTACGACGACTAATTGTCGATAGCATGGAAATTGATTACATACACAAGCATAATATGAAGTGCAATAACAATAACCACAGATGAACATATATAGTTCACAACAATGAACGACTCAAGCGTCCCCTTATCAAGTGGGTTAGTAACCCCTCCTTAGTCCTCATTTCCTTAATCTCAGTTCCTTACCTTACCTTAATCTTAATCTCCATCTTAATCTTAATCTCAGTATACAAACCTTTCCTGGAGGGGATTGGTTGTAGCTTAATCCGAACCTGGGATTTAGGTGATCCCACCGCACCATCTTAATGCCACCTACTCTGGACGGGAGTCCAGCGTAGCTGAGCCGGCAACCGGCCCTAGGCTACAAGTCCGAAGACAAGTCCTTAAGCGGAGGGCGGATCTGATTCAGATACCGTCCCCCTTTTCACTTAGCATGCATGACCGGAGATCGGTCCCGGGTTTCCTCACTCAAGTTCCAGTTAGTAGACATCTTAAACACCATGTGCTAGCTAAGCCTTATTGGGCATTAACCAACAACCATCAACTTAACTCTTATTCTTAACTCAGTAAGTACTAAACTTGTTAGTAACAATCTCAAGCCTCGCGGGTTAGTGTAAAATAACACAATCACAACGAGAACAATATGACTGGTTGCATGCTTTATCTTTTTTAGTCATAACAAATAAACAGATAGCACACAAGCCGAGGGACACCTCGTTAGCAAACAGTCACGAAAGGATTGTACCGTTCACCGTCGATCGTTGTTTGACTAATCTTCTTCGGGTCCCAACTCACAAACCTAAAACATTCATTCATTTTTAGGTTATTAGTTATTTGCACCTTACTTAACTCACTTAGTCCCTAAGGACTTCCACTCAATAACCTCTCAAGTCTTTATCACTTAGTCTTACAACTTAAACACTAAAACTTAACTTAATCTTAACTTAATTCCTTAAGTTCTTAGGGTCCCAATCATTACTACCCTACCAAGGGCATACCTCATTACCCATTACCATTCTTAGAATTGAAATTTCTTTTTTTTTTTATTTTTAGGCTCGACCGGACTTACCGACCGGACTTGCCAAGTCCGGTCCATTCCAGTACCTTTTTACCGTTGGAAAATTCACTCCGACCGGACTTACATGTCCGGTCCTATGTCCGGTCGATTCCAGAGACTTATAATCCGTACTAATTCACCGACCGGACTTGACAAGTCCGGTCCCATGTCCGGTCCATTCCAGAAACATTTTCCCTCCACAAACAAGCCCGACCGGACTTGTAAGTCCGGTCCCCAAGTCCGGTCGATTCCCGAAACATTTTCCGTAGTGTAACAGAGCCCGACCGACCTTGCAAGTCCGGTCCTAAGGCCGTCGGCTCTAAAAACTTGTTTCTAATTTCTTTTTCAACTCCAAACTTCTCCTCATATATCCTCATATGTTATAACCTCATTTGGGCACCTCAAATACACCTTAAGCCCTCCTTAAATACCTTAATTCATCCACCAAATCCATCTTAGTCATTATGTTATTTCCTTGTAAAATGCTAACACTTGTAATGTTTTCCTCTAGGTTTCTAGTGGTGGTTCATACCTATGTAACCACTATGCCAAATGTTCCTTCACCACTATAACATCATCTCCCAAGCATCTCTCACTATCTAAACTCTTTTAAGCATTCACTTAAAGTTCCTTAACAAGATCAAACTTCCATCATCATTACATTATTTCCTTCCTAGATGTGCACCAACATTTGCCTAAGTCCTAAATACCCAAATACATTCTTTGATTCCTAAATACTCCATGGTGATACCTAAGTCATCATAAGTCATTAAAACATCTTAACTTCACCCTTTTTCATCAAGACACCCATAGAACATTCCTAGTACTTCCTTAGTCATTAAATTCCCTTAGGATATCTTAAACACTTAAACCCTCCTTTAAATTTCGCCATGGGTTCTCTAGTATATAATACTTCCTAACACATGGTTTTTCTCCATCAACAACCACTACCACACAAATTCTCATCTCAATAGCTTAACACCCAATTTACACTAAAACTTCACCACATCATCATATAATGCTTAAACTTAAAATGCTTGGCACTTAGGCCCTTAAATGACAATAATCTTAACCACTGAATTTCCACATATATATGCCTTCAACCTGCGAATACACTCAACAAGGCTCCCATTGAAATAAATGCTTCTTGTACTTCACCTTTATATTCTTAAGCTAGCTCTTTTCTCATTTGCTCCTTAGTCACAGTTCACAAGTATAGTCATTGTTTCTCCTAGGTTTTATAGCACCTTCCCAATGTAAACTCTACACTAAACTCAGATACCCACATCTCATTCCCTCAACAACAAGACACCTTAAGGTAAGTAATTTACCTTGTTTTCTCACAAGCTTAAAAGCTTTTCTCCTTAGGTTTTCTTTATTCAATCTCGGTCACCAATGTGATTCTCCTTGCCAATGTTCTAACCAATATCTAATGACTCCAATGAGTACTAGATAACACATTAACCCTAAGGAACAAACCCTAGGTTTAAAAATATGTTTTTAAGGTATTAAGTGATTGTTTTACCTTGGTTTCTCAAGACAACCTTGGATTGACAAGAAGACCTCCTCTCTCCTTTGAAGAGTAGAAACAAGCTAGAACAAGGCATAAACATGGAGTTCCATGAGTATGTATTTTCGGTCAAGTGAAAAAAAATGGTGGAAACCTAGATTTTCTTACACTTTCTTTACCTTAAAGAATGGAGATGCCAATGGAGTCTCCAAACTTGAATTTCCTCCTCTAATGGTGGTTTTGACTTGGCACCAAAATGAAGCTCTTGAAGTTTTGAAAAGATAGGAAGAAGGAGCTTGAGCTAACTAAGAGGAATATGTATTTTTTTTGGATTTGGAGCTTAAATGAGCAAGTGGTGTGCAAGAGAAGGTGGAGCTTTCATGGAGGTGAGCTCTACGTGAATGGAGAAGAAGAGAGCAAGAAATCGTGGGCAACAAGGGACAATGAAGAATGAGGAGAGAGGTAAGCAAAAGTGATATTTATCTTAAAAGGTGAATAGGTGTTTTATGCTTTATAACTTACTTATTTGCTTTCTCTTTACTTAGTTAGATAAGTGTGGAGTCACACTTAAAGAACCGGCCCCCTTTAGTAATGAGGGTAGTTTAGTCTTTGTTGACCAATGTCTCACTTATTATACTTATGTTATAAACTACTTAATAAATTCACTATTCATCAAAACAAGGCACATTGTGAAATTTTTGATTTCCCTTGATATAGACCTCCAATGTGATACTATATAGTACACATATTAATTAAAAAGTAATGATGGACATTTAGCCATTCAAATCTCATTTACAAGACAATTTTTCAAAAACGTGCTTTAAGACTCCTTAACACATTTTTTGTGTTTTAACTTGTTTTCAAGCTTGGTTTTCTTGGTAATTGATTTAAAATGACCATTAGGATATTACTAAGGTCTTAGAACAATATTTGGGTACTCTCCCATGTCTCTCCAAGCTTAGAGCATTTTTTGCTTAAACTGCTCTTTTGGTGTTTCCTTATATTTCTTTGATAGAAATGTTCTTAATGTTTCTAAGGCATTATTTAGCCTTCTATATCTTGGTTTATCATTTAAACCCATATCTAAGTTTGGGGTCGTTTCACCAGAGGCGGTCCAGGGGCGGTCCACAACAGATGCTACACGTTTTCTTCTTTTTTTTTTTCACTTCTCTGCACTGGACCTCCCCACAGGGGCGGTCCGTAGGGCGGTCCACTGCAGAACCAATTTTCTAATGTGCTTTTCTCCTCTTTCTGAACTCCAAATTCATCCCAATTTTTTCCTATGCTTTACACATGTTCTCCCACATGTTTTTAACATCTTTTGGGCACACTTAAACCCTTAGAACATCCCAATTTTCTAATGTGCTTTTCTCCTCTTTCTGAACTCGAAACATCCCAAAAATTCCTTAAACTTTTACTCAACTTTTACTAAGTCCTTAACACTTAGAACATTTTTTTCTTACACTTGTAACTTGTATTCTTGCCTAAAACTTCACCTCACCAAAGTACTCCCTCACTACCTTATAACCACCCTTTTAAACATCATTTGCACTACACTCATCCCCTTTACACACACTCCTCAAGTCTTTCCCACAATTCATAATTAACCTTCACAAGGCGTTACACTTCCATTGTTCACCAACTTTGCACAAGACTTTACGACACCCTCCACCATCACCTTGGTGTATCAAGAATCATCCATTAGTTCCCTAAATCTCCAAGACTATGCCTAAGGCATCTTAACACCTAAGAACACTTAATTCACTTTCTTTCACCACTTAACACTTAAAAATTCCTAGTACCTTCTAGGTCATAAAATCTCATTACAACACATAAACTCTTTTGTTTATCAACTAATTTCGCCATAGCTTCTCTTATATCACCTTACAACCAAAACACATTTTTTTTCACCTTAGACAATCAAGAATTCAATCTCTTAATACACACTCTTATACACAAACATATGTTTTTCATCCTTTAACCATCAAACACATTCACCTTCACAAGAGATGTTCTTTACACAAAAAACCTTTAAACTACCTACATCACAATATAGTGCATAAACTTAAATTGCTTGGCACTTAGCCCTTAAATAACTAAACCATAAACACTGAATTTCCACATTTAAATGCCTTCAACCAGCGAATACACACAACATGCTCCCATGTCTTTTTAGTCCACCTTGTGATAGTTTTCTAGCTCATTCTCATTGGCTCTTTAGGTTATTTTTAAGCAAATATAGCTCAATTCCCTAGTAATAAAACCACATTAAGAGAGGTCATTACCTCTTTGTTTTCCAAGCTTTCTCACTTGTTTTCACTTGTTTTTCTTGATTGAAAATCGGCAAGGAGCTTTTATCACTTGTCCAACCTTCTAACCAATACACATATAAGGGTAATGAGTATTAAGTTTAATACTCAAACTCATAATTAAACCCTAGGTTTACATAAGTGTCTTAAAACACTAAATTTGATGATTACCTTTGGAATTTGAAAGAGAGCTTGGTTAGTGGCAAGATAGGACTCCTCCTAGTCCCTTGAAGATTGAATTAAGCTAAGAAATAGCAGACAAGGCACCATTGTAAGGTGTTTTCGGTTATACAAGAAATGATGGAACTTGGATTTTCTTTGATTTTCCTTACCTTGAAACAAAGGAGAATGACAAGGCATGGACATATGAGCTCAAGCTCCTTCAATGGTGAATCTCCATGGGCACCGAAATGAGCTTTTGAAGATTTGAAAAGATAGGAAGGAGAGCTTACTCTAACTAAGACAACGTAGTCTCGGATTGAATTCAGAGCTTGGAGCCATGGGTTACAAGCATTTAAGATGGAGAATGGCTACTTGCTGTAGCAAAACGAGAATGGAGAGGGAGGATGAGGTTGGAGACGTGGACCAAAAAGAAAAGAAGAGGAAGTGAGGAGAGAGGTAGTTTTGGAGATATTTAAGTTATAAGCAAAAAGGTATCCTTTACTTACTTTTCTTTCTTTCTTTTAATTGGCAAGCCAAGTGTGATGACTCACACCCCTAAAACCGTGGCCCCTTACATATATAACGATATATGGCCTTTGTTGACCAATTAACAACTTATGTTGACTTATAACTTAAACTAGCACTATTTGAGCACTATTAACAAATTGAAGGCACATATTTGTGAAATTTTTGATTTCCCATTGATTTAGACTTCCTAATGTGATACTAAGTAGTACAAATATTAATTAAAGAGTATGATGGTCATTTAGCCACTCAAACTCATTTACAAGACAATTTTTCAAAAATGTGCTTTAAGACTCCTTAAAGCACATTTGTGTTTTAACTTGTTTTCAGCTTGGTTTTCTTTATAATCGATTTAATATGTTCATTAACATATTTATAAGGTATAGGTATGACCATTAGGTCTTATACAAATTTATCCCAAGCTTAAGCACATTTTTGCTCATATTGACTTTAAGGTATCTTCTTGTGTTTTATTTGGTTTAACTGTCCACCAAGGTTTCCTAAGGACTTATTTAGCCTTATTAAATCATAATTGAATATATTAAGTATTGGTAGGCTCTTTGGGTCCTAACCAAGTTCACTCCGACCTTAGAGCACGTTTTTGCTCAAACCGTGTCTTAGTGTTTTTATTGTGTTTTTTTACTATGGTTTAAATTGTACATTGATGTTCCTAAGGCACTTTAGCCTTTTAATACCATATTTTACTTTCACGACATACCACGTTTGGGTATTTCATTATGGCATAAAGAAAAGATTAAAACACCCACGCTTGAATGATCCCATAGTGAGGATCAGGAGTATAACATACCTATGCACACACTTTATTATGTACATGATTGCTGTTGTGATACTAGCAGCTTGTAATGCCTGGTTGCGTGTTTGATGTTGCTATGATGCCAGCATGTTATGCTTGGTTGCTTGTCGCTAATGCTTTGCTACCTTTAAGTGTGTATGAAACCATGATGTATTGTGGTGTGCTTTACTGCTTAATTATAACATGTAAATTGACTTAATAATATTCGACCAAGTAGTCGTGTAGCCCGGCAACATACGGGCTACACATATTCATACTCAGCGTAGTTTGCTGAGTCCTTTACAAGCCAATTTTTACAGGTATTGTGCCAGACGATAACATAGCGTAGGCGGGATGACTACCATGGGGGTAGTCCATCAGGGCATGACTTTTAAGTTTGTAGTAGTATGTTTAATGTATAGGTTGTTACTAAACCCGAGATGTAATTTTCAGTTTATGATTTGGTAATTTTGTTGTAGACACTCGGTAATTGGGAATTGTACTTTATGTTGTATATTAGTTTTGATAGAGGGCTGTTTCCAGTCATACAGACCGTAACTTGGTGTTGGAAGAGTGGTCGTGTCAACCACGTGGGTGGTTAGCGTTTGTGACACCCGGATGAAGTTTATTCCGCTGCATAGTTATCTTGTAATATGACTAGGAGCTTTGTTTGTACTATTGAATGTTTATTCGGGGGTGTTACAACTAGTGGATTAAATACCAGAAAGTGGTATCAGAGCGTAGTTACACTCTGATGACTGGAACAGAAAAGTACCGAGTATAGGAAAACATGAACTTAGGAATTCTGATAGCGGGTTAAGGATTGTGGGTAGTACGTGAGGCGCGTTAGTTAGGGTTCTTCCCCAATAACTATTGGATGCCTAACAGACATCTACATCCAACCTCCACGTCCCTAATTTTCCTTAAAATTCAGAGAAAGAATGCCAGAGAGGTAGGAAGCCTCCTCTTACTAGGGGAAACCCGATCTGGCATCTACTTAATGTTATACAATCAACCCGTGAAGAAAATACTATACTACACAATAGACGATGCCAAAGGGATAATACCCATAGAGGGACCAACTTTAGCGGCAACTTGGGTCGACATGCTTAGCAGTCGATAGGACCCTACCCGACGAGCAAAGAGGACCGAGATATCCCCAAAATCATGAAATAAATAAGGCTTAATTCCATAATTAATTAAGCTAAGGATAGGTTTGGGAGAAATTATACAATTCATACACTTGAGAGATAATTTTAGTAAAACTCTCATAAAACAACGAAATATGAGAATATAGTTTGAGATGAAATTACACCATAAATTGGTACAATCTCTAATGCTTGATAAAGCATGACACAATTTTATACACTAATACCTAATGTTTCGGGATTCAATAAATTTCTTGCTCCTTCTTACATTTATCTTCATTCTCTGCATTACCTGAAAGACACAATGCCCCAACTGGTGAACGGTTTGCATCGTCACCGCCTCCTTTCTCCTTCTTTATACTCAATTATTCTTCTACATTTCTCCATCTCAAACAAATGAAACCGGTGACCATTACTGGGTTTCTCCCCTGCTTCTACCACCGGTGAACAAGGAACATATATACATGCTTATCGACGTCTCCTTCACACTCTTCTGGTTCGAATCGTTTTATACCTTTGGAACCTAGCAAACGTCCCACGAAGGACAAAAGTTGCTTATCATTCTTCTACTCTACAGCATTATAATAGCACACCATTAGAATGGGCAACAAGTATTACAAATATCTAATCGTTAGTTCAGTGTGTGGCATATATGCCCATTTAACCACCATCACCATACACGACCTATCTCACCATTAGTATATAACTACCCAAATACATGGCTACCGTGATTTCTTATGAAGCTCAAATTCTGTATTTTGATTCTTTCTGTTTCTCATTGCTTCTTGCACAAAAATTCTTCTCAACTTTAATTTGCATTTCTCGGAGATCAAAAACACATTGATATAGACCCTAAACAGGTCTCTTGAACTTTATAAGTAACCAATATTATCTGGCACTAAATGTCACCCAAACACAACTCAATAGACAAGGAAATGGTAGCGAACTCGCCATTATGTTTCAACCATTTATCGAGTATCATGATCACGGAGATCAAATAAAGAAAGAATTGTACAACAGAAAATTAAATTTCAATCATGGATGAACACAGTCCAAAAGAGGAACTGTTTGAATACCAGCAAGCGATGTCGCTGATGGCTGAAGAATTCGGTTCTATAATGAATAAACCCCTTACATCGTCTGTTATCCTTCAGTATGGCTATGAGGGAGCTGATACGAAGCCTTACTAATTAATACAATGAAAACATAAAAGAAAACTCAAGTACCAAAAAAAGGTTATGCTCACAAGATATACATACCAAAAAGCACCTAGTGCCATATTCAGGTGAGGTTTAACTGAGTGTTCAAGACATGCATAAAACTTGCCCCGGAGACTTACACACGAAAGACTAAAAATTTATTTCATTTGTAAATCTAACAACAGTCCAATACAAGACCGTTCAATGGGTTATTGGCCTAAGTTTTACTATAGCCTCGGTAAGATTGCCACAAAACTCTGAAATAACAATCTCTCTCCCTACAGCAAGTAAACAACAACCATGACAATAAGAAAGTCAATTTCAGGAACACCAGGCTTAGATGACAGTTAACAAGTGTCTAAACTCCTTAAATGCATACCAAAGTTTATCGGAGATACCTCCAAACACTGACCTGCTGCAAAACTTCTAGCAGTGTTCCAAGACAAAAGATATGTACTTCATACATTTGAATCAGTGTAGCAGCTGCTTCCGTACACTATATTACAGTGCTCTTCAATACCACCCTATAGATCCGACCTCTCTTGTATATGACTAAACAACAATATATGATGCTGCTATGTCGTATAATCTTTTCAAACGCACTACAGCCGAAGGACAAATGTTCTAAATAGATTTTGGAGAGCGGTCTCATTAAATCAGGAGAAGCTATGACAATCACAATTATAATCAAAAGACCAGAGAGGAACTCCTGGTAAGATTTATAACGTAGCAAATATAACCTAGACAGATGTAGAGTCGGAGACTAAATCGAGGAACTCTGGATTAGATTTAGCAAATTATACATAAACAAATGTATATACATATATAAATGAGGAAGGACCCTGGTATCTGTAGAACGTAAGGAGATAAATAAAATACAATTAAAGGATGTCCTGACTAGTTGCGCAACCATGCCTAACTCGAGTTAACAATACAACTCAACGACCCAAATAAATAATAAGACCTCGATAGTAATATCAATGGATTAAGCACCATGAGTTGGTGGAACCCGAAAGGAGAAGCTAAACAACTTCAGATAAGAAGAAACACCCAAGGAATAATGATGAGCGAGTAATAAAAGGGATTAAGATCTGAATAAAGAAATTAAATTAAACGCAATTATAATAGCAATATATATATATATATATACACATATAGAATAGGACTTTAGAGATGGTCCATTCAAAGAATTAAAATTTGCAATATGAAGTCAGATCGAAGTGTGGCTAAACGGTCAAATAAGATGAAATCATCCAAATTGACTAGGCACTCCAACGAGGAATAGTTCCAACTCAATCGAATATTTATGAATAGTCGGGTATTGGAATTTGGAAATTTTAATAAGATTAATGGACTTAATTGAGGAATAAATTAATGGGTCAAGATAATTAAGAAATCATTTGGTAGATCTACTACTAATTTGTAAGTGAGGAGGACAATAGTAATGTTATGAGAACTTGAAGGTATACAACTGTATATTCAATTGGCTAACACTAGAATTCATGAGACTACATGTATAAGTAAATAAACATGTATACATACATATGGTGTGAGGATTGAGATGAAAAGGACTCATAATATCAGGAGGATATAAATACGACCTTGGAACTTATAACACATAAGTATGTATATACTATACATACACGAATGAAAGAATATATAAGCACACACCTAGATGTAGATATAGTTGGAGAATTTAAACAATAAATATAAAGGCTTAAATTTTGATACTAGTCCCCGAATTAACCGTTAAATGACTAAGAACAAGTGGGATAAGAACTTAAATTGGTTAAATTGATTAGTCAATAAACTGGACGTGCAAGGTTCAGCTCGACCCTGGCCAGGTCAAGTGACACTGAGCACAAATTGGGGTGAAGGTGTAGTCCAACACTTACGCTGAACACGTCGGTGTTGGATGAGTCTCAAAACACCCTTCAAGTGGTCACATTAACAAAAAAAACAAATGGGAAATTTTATAAGCTGGATTAGGAAATTGCCAAGGAAGCGAGGTTGATGTTAGATGATACAAGCGTGTAAAACACATTGATACATGATTCGAAACTTGGAGGGTAAACACATGGGTGTACAGATATGTGAGGATGTAAAATGGTGTGATGTTACTAATAACCTAATAGTTACCACATAAAATATATACTATCGCAATATGTAACCGGTAGTAGTCAATTACTTTAGTTCCTGGCGGGACATAAGGACAATGATGATAATAAGGAAACTAAATATCCCATGTTAAACTTCTAACATATATAATGCGGTAAACTTTTGACTTAAACTAAAGGAGGTCAACCAGCAGTGCCAAGGCCATAGTTGGGCTGAAAAATAAAGGTTACTTAAAGACGAAGAAAGGTCTAATAATGATCGGGAATATAAACCTAACATGTTGTCGTAACAACGACACGTTTGTAATATTGAAAAACATTAAGCACTAAATCGTTACTACAAAGCATATATGAATATAAACCTTAAGGCAACTAGGAAGAATAACGCAGACGCTTAAAAGCGCACTAAAAGAATGAATATTCGACCACCAAAGAAAATGTATAGGCAGATTACAAGCCACCAAAATTGAGCATAAATTCAAATGCCCCACGGCAGTCAAGAGGCCTTTATTCCTAAATGATAAGGATACAATTAAGCCATGCACCAACTTGGAAGACATAGTGAGGAAAAACTAAACCTGAAGGAAATCAGAGTCGCACAGCAGAAGCTAGTGGACCGTATCTCACATTTCCCAGATGAATAACAAGTGACCTATCGGCCAATACCTAAACCCTAGAGAGGCTAAACCCAAATCCGTTAAGATCGGTATGGAAACCGATAAGAATCATAGAGACAGAAACTACTCTTTAACGTGGTCAAGGAATTTGATAGGATCATAAGGTGAGCTAATAACATAGGAACTAGAATGCCCCATGAGAAGTAAACATCTTGAACCAAGGTTTAAGGATGATAGTAAAGGGATTACGTGGGCGTAATCCGTTTTTAAGGGGGGTAGGCACGTTGTGTTTTTACTGGGTTATTACACGTTTGTGGTGTTGAGTTGGGTGCTATGTGTGAACTGTATGTGGATTGGTTTGAATGCATGGTAGTCATAAATGAATGACTTGTTCATCTGGTTGCTATGAGTGCAGCACATAAATATTATTGGTACATTGCAGTATTATTGAGCCACAGATGTGGCGTGGTGCTTATAAGCACAAATGGTGAAATAGAACTGTGGAACTTGCGGGACATGATCCCTTGGTTAGAGAGAACGTATTCAGGACTTAATCTTTGCACTGTGTGTGTTCCTACAGCCACACGTTGGTTGTGTGTATGAGATTTTTATGTGTGTGTATGTACGCTCGGTTATGAATGAATGTGTGTATTGTGGTTTACACCTCAGATTGTTATTTGTACATTGCTAATATCCTGAACTACTATGAGAATTTGTGTGAAGCCACTAATGTGGCATAGTGCTCATAAGCACAGAGAATTTTAATACATTTGTGTGAAACCACTAATGTGGCATGGTGCTTAGAAGCACTGAGAATTATAATTATGGAACTTAATCCCTTGGTTATCGCGAATGAATGCGGGACTTGATCCCTAAGATTACCAGGAATGGAAAATACATGTTAAGGAAATAAGACTTCGGGACGAAGTCTCTTTTAAGGGGGGTAAGCAGAAACACCCCTAAACAATTAAACGCATAAAATCATAAACGCGAGGAGATTATCCGAGAATAACGCATTTCACAAATCGGACATATAATAATGTACGAACAATTAAATTTGGTATACACATGTCCGGAAACATGACAACGTACGTATTAACACGTTCACGTACTTATATATGTACGTTTATGAAAATACATGTACATAACGTTACAAAATTTCAACGCTGTAAATAATAACTAATAACATCGCATAGGTATTTACAACTATAACGCGACAAAATAAAAGGGGCGTATATATATAACGTAACAAAATCAAGTAGTCGCGTATCTAACTACTAACGCGATATATTATATAGTCTCACATATATATAAATAAACATGTATATAGCTTATACAAAAAAAGAGGAAAAAAGGAAAAGGGAGCAAATGCACTCCCGCCAAGGTTCGAACCCCGTACCTCTCGTACCTGTCTTGAACGTCTTAACCGGTTGAGCTATGCTCAAATTCGGTAACTAATACCAACGAAATAGAATAAGTACCGCGACTACTAGTAGCTACAACAAAAAAAGGGAACAACAGACCACCACATTCTTCCTGTTCTGTACGGGAACCTGAAGCCCACCCACGGCACAACAAGACATTCCTTGTCTTAGAATTCTGTATGGTCAACTCCAATGCATCCCCACGTGCTTAGTGTTATCAAAATCAAACCAAAGTTTATAAAGCAGACTTTCATTGCTGCTGTGTCGATTTCAGTTCAAAAAAAAAACTGATCTGCAGTTACCAAGAACAATCAGTCAAGACCATTTTCTTTCTCTGATTCCCGCACTAGTGGAAAAAATGTTTTTAACCACGGTTATTTTTCTTATATACCACGGTTAGAAACCACGGTTTATGCTCCCGTCGCATATAGAAAAATGCCTATATGCCACGGTTGATAACCGTCGTTTAAAGGTAGACTATATACCACGGTTTGCTATGACCGTCGTTTAAGACCGTTTTTGGACGCGGTCCTCACCGATTTTAAACGACGGTTAAGGAGAGAACCGTGGTATTTGTAACACCCCATCTGCTAAACCTGAACCATCACGAACGAACCTGCAACAATATTACAACACAGCGGAAGAAAGTACTAAAAGTTGGTGTTACCGCCGTTAGTCACCCACGTGCCTAACTAGGCCTATTCCAGTCTCAAGCAACGGTCTGATGGACCCGAGTGTACCGAACATAAGTGCGTACAAGTCTTAAAACAAATACAATACCGAGTCTGAAGTATCTCTCCTATTTTTACAACGTACTACCACAGTTTATAAAGCGAGTGTACATGCACACTCGTAATGTAAATTAAACCCATAGTGCTCTACCCACTCCTACTCTCAGGCTGGGTCCTTGTCTGGCACCTACCTGCAAAGTTTAAATCACAGGCCCCAAGGGGCTCAGCATATTGCTGGTACAGAAAACGTGCAGCCCACAAGCTATCAAGGCTACACACGACTACTTGTCGTATACATGCAGTTGATTATTCATACAACAATAATAAGAAGTACAACAACAACAATACATTTATGTGAAACATTCACAGCTCAAATAAATCGAACGTCGTAATGGACGTCCATTAATGAGTAAGTTAGATTCCTAAATCTTGAGGCCTGGGAATTGTTTAGTTCTCGTGTTTGACCATTCCTTATAAGTGTCAACCATTCTCCTATTAGAATTGGTTGTTCTCTAACTGAATTGTTTATTTTGTCGGGTCAAAGTAACCCTAGCCAATGAGTTATTAGCTCCATTGGTTTAATAAACAATAATTCTTAAGTTATGAGGGGTGTAGGCTTGACCCTCCTGCGCCTCCTGAAGTTGCCTCCCATCTCGAACTGTTCACTCGAGATGGCCGGGTCAGTTTGTCGACCCTAGGCGGAAGACAGATCTGATGCAGATGCCGACCTCCTAAACCTGAACATGCATGACCGGAGTCAGTCCCGGATTCCTCTCCTCACAAGTTCCAGTTAGCTGAAGTCTCTTTGACAATTGGTTAGTTAAACCTCTCTCGGTATTAACCAACTAACAATAAGGGTACTTATAGCTTTATACAATTGTTTATTAAACAAGGTTAATGAACAAGCTATGAATCAAGTAATGTTAGTGTACAATGGACAAAATAACAATACATTAAATCGGTTTCATGCTTAATCTTGTTTGGTCGTATCACAATAACACATAGCACACAAACCGAGGTAGACCTCGTTAGCAAACAAGCTACAAGAATCCCATACCTTAGCCTATCGACGTTTGTCCACTCCTGGATGACGTCTCGACTATTCTGGTCACCAACTCCGCTCATATAGTTCATTAAGACGGCGTGGTTAAATAACTTAATTTTCGTATTTTTTACTATTCACCGTATTATACTATTCATGTATACATAATTTACTATTCACGTATACGTACTTACTATTCACGTATACGTCTCGTATTTGACTGTTCATATATACGTAGTTACTATTCATTTATACGCATTTACTATTCATGTATACGTATTTACTATTCATGTATACGTATACTATTCACGTATACGAGTACTATTCATGTACACTAAAATTTTTCGTATACGCCCGTATGATACTCCGTATCATACTTATTTATTTCTTTTTCCCAATATAACTTGTATTTTCATTAAAAATACTTAAGTAATGATTTCTCTTATACTTATTAAATTACGGGTATACCCCTCGATATACCTTAACTTATATACGGGTCTCCTTTAACCCCGTTTTAACTCTGTTTCTTTTACAACTTGTTTCTAAATTCTTTATTTAATTTCCTTAACCTTCTAAACACATAAAAATTTGTTATTTACATTACTTACCCCTAGTTTCCTCTTAATCTCTATTTTTCTTATAATAAGTTCTAAACTTGTTATTTTTATTTCTAATTTCTTCCAAAGTCTTATTTAATTAATTTCTTTTATACTTTTGGTCAATTACCAACATATACCCAAGTTTGACCAGCCTTTTATGGTCAAACCCCCCTAACTTTCCATTATTTATAATGTTACCCCTAAAGTTAATTTAACTTATCTTTTTATTCTTTTTTCCTTTTAATATCTAATCTTTTGATACAAATTTTATCTTAGCTTCTCTAAACATTTTACAAACAGCCATTGACCAAGTTTGACCATATTTGACCAAGTTTGACCAGGGAAATTACCATTTTACCCTTGTGGTCTTTTCTTTTATCCTAACTCATTTATTAACCAAATTAACTCCAATTAATTTCTAATTTTCGTAACTAATTTTCCTACAGATTTTTTAACACCAAAAATCATTTTAAACATCTCTAATTCACCAGATTTAATTATCTAATGTTGTAGTATATATATACTATCTTTTATTAACTTTAAATATACCAAAAACCTTATAAATTCTTATAATACTTATAAACTCTTTATAAATTGTAAACTTAATTCTACAATTATTTTCCCATCATCTAAACTTCATAAATTTCATAATAGACCATATATATTTTCGGCAAGTATGATATGTGACCAAAACTTCATAAATTTTACATATTACACTTAATTATACTAATTCCTTAATTTAACTTAGTTATATAATTTTCCTAACTCAAATAAGCCCTCTTAATTTTCGGCCACCCCTTAAATAATAGTATATGAACTTTTCTTATATATTATGATAGCTTATATTAAAGCTTATATCATAAGGATTATAAATAATATTTTTAGATTTACAAAATATTAACATTTTAGGTGCTAAAAATTAAATCTAACACCTAACAAAATCGGTAATAATAAACAAAGTATATGATAGGTTAGATCCTATATTGATCAACATTTAGAACCATGAAATAGGTAGTTTTAGAGTTTACCTTGTATATTAACCTTTTAGCTTAATATTTAAGCTTGAATTCCTTAGAAATTTGGCCAGCAATTTGCTAAAGGAATTGTCCCCAAAATTATACAATAAGATGAAGAATAAGATGGGTTAGTATCCCATGCCAATCGGCTGTGACAAAAACCAAAGAATAAGATGTTTTCAAGAAGGCAATGTTTTACCTCGAGAATCAAAATCACTTCTTAGTGGGTTTTCCTGCGAATCTTGGGGCTCATGAGCTATGGTTGTAAAGCTCTTGAAGAGAGGATTCCAACGAGCTATCAAGATTATTATTTGGAGCTAGGACGAGAAAGTTATGATTCCTACAAGGAAGGGTGTTCTTTAAGGTACAAAACTAAGGTCTTTGGCTTTGTTTTGTGTTCTTCCTTCAAAGAGAGGATGGGTTCCGAATTTTGAAGCTCTCATTTGATAGGTAAGAGTCTGGTTAATCATTCACTAAGGGGACAAGATAATAATGCAATGCAAGGAAGTCTTGATTAGGTGTAATAGTGAATTTAAAAGGCTAATCACCAAGGTGACTCACCCCTTGCTGTCGGCAGCCTCTCCCCCCTTTTGATCTGATTTTTTTTTGTTTTATCTTGTATTTATGTAACATTTAATGACTTAATTTCGTTCATTATGACTTATACCATGTTATAGGTATGTTACAAGGCCAAAATTGCCTTAAAACACATTTGATGTGCTTCCCGGTTCACATTGATTTTGCAATTTGTTTTGGCTAGTTTAAATGTGTTCTTAGTACATTTACAACCTTTAGAAACTTTGTTCGTGAAATAGCATGTTGCTAATTCCAACTTAAACCAAGTCGTTTTGCGGTTTCTCCTTGACCTTCGTCAGTTTAGTGTTTTTGTGTGGACTTGTATACTTAATTTGTGTGTACACGCAATGGTTCCTATGACCATTTTATTGTTGTTAACTTACTTCTTAATGGTATTTAGGCTTATTAGCCTTTTAGTTCCATGTATAAATGCTTAAGGCACATTTCTCCTTAAAGCACATTTTTGTGCTCTAAGGTGTGTTTTCGGTTTAAACGCTTAAGGTAAGTTTTTGCGTACATTGTTGTTTAAACTCTTTTCTAATGTTTCTAAGGCATATTATAGCCTTAATTTATTATAATTAGATAGTTCATCAATATACTAAGGTTTGGGGTATTTCAAAAGTCCTTTTATACGACGGTTAAAGGTCAAAACCGTGGTATATTATCAATAAAATCAACGAATAAACCACGGTTCTACATATAACCGTGGTTTATAGTCTATGAAATATTTTTCAAAATCGCCGGCGATTTAGAAGCGCCGCTTCGCAGATCTCAAACAGAGCACATAAGAGAATGAAGAGGCTAGAACATGTGTGTTCCTTGTTTGCAATTTAGGGTTGCAAAATAATGAGTGAAGAATGGAGGCGTAGTATGTTCCTTGTTCGCGGTGGGTTGCAAAATTACCGTGAAGTTGAAGAGAATGAAGAATGGAGGCGTATGCCATGTTCCTTGTTCGCCGGTTATGGTTGCGAAAATTACAGTGAGAATGAGTGAATGAGAACGAGCATGTTCCTTGTTCGCAAGTGTAAGCCGCAAAAATTACCGAAAAACAAGAGAATGAGTGAGGACGAGCATGTTCCTTGTTCGTGATTTAGGGTTGCAAAAATTACCGTGAGCTAGTTGAAGAGAATGAAGAATAGTTGCAGATCATGTTCGTCGGTTTGGGTTCCAAAATTACCGTGAGGTTGAAGAGAATGAAGAAGAGTTGCAGAGCATGTTCGTCGGTTTGGGTTCCAAAATTACCGTGACATTAAAGAGAATGAGGAAGAAGATTGCTTCGTCGATATATAAGAGAATAGAGAGAAAGCACCGCGTTAAATTTCGGCCAAAAATTAAAATTCCCGCCTAGACTATATACCACGGTTGATCAAAAAACCGTGGTTTAATATAGTAAGATGTGCAATATAAATGACGGTTGCCTAGGAACCGTGGTATATAGGTACCTTATATACGACGGTTCTCCAAGACCTATATACGACGGTTCTCGAAAAACCGTGGTATATGCTCGCTGGTATGCACTTTAAATGACGGTTGCTATGAAAACCGTGGTATATAAACTTTAAACCACGGTTTTCCATTTAACCCTGGTTTAAACGCCGTCATTAAAAACATTTTTTCTACTAGTGACATGTCTAGAAAAAAAACAGTCGAGGAGGCATTGCTCTTGGAGACCGCAAGCACAACTTGTGCCACTCTTGACTTCAGTAAAAGGAATCTAAGCTGCAACATGCACAACAGAAACTGTTCTGGTCCAAACTCGCACGCACCAGAGTTCCTTTCAAACTTCCACAAATTCCTCGTTGGAACTTTCATGTAACACCCCATCCAACAACAAACACATAACAACATCCTTCAGCGGAAAACATACTACTTCACATTACTTAACTCGTTGGTGTTACACGCCGTTAACCACCCACGTGGCTAACAAGGCTATTACATAAACATTGTACCGGTCTGCTGGACTAGATTCCCGAGCGACTACACATTATTATCCCCTTCCATTAACAACAAAACATACGCATACCTTCCAACTGTACCGAGTATTTACAAACTGATGCCGATAACAATTTCGGTCTTACTACACCTACTGCATATATACAACTTAAGTGATTACCCATGTACAACGACTACCCCGTCCTACTCTCGAACGGCTTCCAGCTCCTTGTACCTGAAATAGGAAAAGAAGAGAAAGGGTGGCCCTAAGGGGCTCAGCACCTTTGCTGGTATGATAATCCCGCAGCCCACATCCTACCGGGCCACGCACAACTAATTGTTGTCTTAGCATGCGGTTGATTATATTTAAATCTTGCATGTAACTTAAACACACAACACGAATCATTCCGCCTCAATGGGCTCGACAAACAGTTAACATATCCATACTTGATAGGACACTCATGGTATTCATTACCCCTAGAGTGTTTCTCCTCTAATGGAGCTACTTCCTTAATAGACGACAACTACCCATTAATCGGGTTATCCTTAAACGCCTCTTATCACAAACTGGGATTCATATCCATGATCCACATACTCCACATTTTACAACATATAACATCCATCACTTAACAACACATAACAACACTTCTCACGTTTCAACGTGCACATAATAACATCGCAATAGATATTGCATTACATCAACAACACATAACATAACGGGAACGGTTCTCTTAGCAACCGACCCAAACATAGTTAATTCACTGGTTAGCCTAGAGAATGATGTCACCCTCATGGTAAGCTCGTTATACAACACTCATTACCGTCCTAATAGTCGGACGAGTAACTTAAGTTAAGATGGTTCGGGTTTTGTGACCCGAACACACCACACAAACACATGTTCCCCCTAAACCGATCATAAGTCAGAATAGCTAAGCTTTGAAGTAAGCTAATGGGAGATCATAACCCGTGAGGGAAACAACCATAACAGAGAGAAGGGTAAGGCTAAAAAGATACCCACTCCCAAACAACGCGCGACCGGCCTAACCGGATTCCTCACCACTGTTAGTACATACTTACGTTTAGATATTAGTTAGAACCCCACTATGGAGTCTATCACATCTACACACCGTACAGTATTACAACTGGGTTAAACATACAAGGGAGATCTCTTCATTCACACACACATATCACACAATTAACACACGCATAGCCGTGGTTAGAACGTCCCATGGTTTGGGTCGTTTAATCCGAATACCGAACTCTCATGTGATCCTAGACTCAGTTAACTAAGGTTAACACTTCCGAGGTTAAATGGTATCGGAGTTGGACACGCCACATAAATGAATTACTGTAAACTCATTACATGTTTTATCTTACAACGTGGCAAACATACAGAAAAACACATTGGCATACAAGCCGGTGTAATCCGGTAGGACACAGGTTGCAAGAAAACCATACCTGTCACCGGAGTCCACTCTATCATATCCACTTATGTTCCTCGAACGATTCTCGAACAACTGGTAATATTACATGTACTTTTATTAACATCGGGATAACATGATTGTTTAAAGTCTAATGTTCATAACTTATCCCCGTTAATTTAGTTAAATAACTTCACATTTTTAACTCGTTTTACTTTTACATTTTAATACAACTCTTCCCACACTAAATTGTCATTATAAGTCACTTAACATGTCCTTAACAATTATAACATCATTACTTAATAATCCCCATCATCCTATAACCTTAAACAAAGTTTTTGGTCCGACTGACCTTACCGACCGACCTTACACAAGGTCGGTCCATTCCAGAACACATTACCGTAAAAAATTCTACTCCGACCGACCTTGCAAGTTCGGTCCACAAGGTCGGTCCATTCCAGAAACAATTCTCGTACAAAAGTTTAGACACGACTGACCTTGCAAGTCCGGTCCCAAGGTCGGTCTATTCCAGAGACTTAATCCGTACTAAAAATACAAGCCCGACCGACCTTGCAAGTCCGGTCCCCAAGATCGGTCCGTTCCAGAAACTCTTCCCGGTAGTGTAAACTGAGCTCGACCGACCTTGCAGGTCCGGTCCCTAAGGTCGGTCGGCTCCAGAACTTTGCTTCTAAAATCCCATTTGACTCCAAACTTCACCTCATAGTGCCCTAGTATGTTCTAACCACATTTGGCACTTCAAACACATCTTTAGCCATGTACTAAACTCCTTAAATAACACACCAAAACCATCTTATCATTCACAAATTTCTTACAAAATTCCTATCACTGGGAATGTTTCCTCCTTAAGGTTTCTAAGTGGTATTTCACCTATAATGGCCACTATACCAAGGTGTTTCCCCTACACCTTAACATCATCTCTTAAACCTCTTTTCTTACTAACTAAATCTCCTTTTTCACATCTACCTAAACATCATTGCCTCCTTTTACATCAATATTCCTGAACCTTAAACAAACTTCTCCAAGACTTTAATACATACTTTCTTCCCTAGTCAAGCACTTGTTCATTCTCAATACTTCCAAACTCACCAAAACTCTTTTTATACACTTAGGACTTCTTATACATCATCTAAATTTTGACATGGGTTCTTCTAGCACATTGCTATACCAAAGCACATAGCTTTCATCATTAGACATTCAAGAACACCTAAAATCCATCAAGAGTATTCTCACACACAAACACTTAGGTTTTCACCCTTTCACAACCAAAAACACTTAATCACTTAATACACATTCCTTACACACAAACATATTGTTTTTCCTCCTTTAACCATCCAAGACACTCATCTTCACAAAGAATGTTCTTTACACACATCTAAATCCTTAAACTACACTACATCACAATATAGTGCATAAACTTAAATTGCATGGCACTTAGGCCCTTAAATAGCATGGATCTTAGGCCCTTAAGATGCATAAATCATAAACACTGAATTTCCCACATTGTATTTGCCTTTGACCTACAAATACACTCAACAATACATATGCCTTTTACTAAGCCCTTGAGAGCATTCTTCTAAGTCATTTTCCCTTGGCTCCTTAAATCATTTTCATAAGCAATATAAGCTCGTTTCTCCTAAGACTTTAAACCACCTTAGGTTAACACATTTACCTCTTTTCCTCACAAACTTCTTTCTTGTTTCCTTGACTAAATTGGCAAGGCTTTTGGTTGCTTGTCAACTTCTAAACATTATACAAATAATATAATGAGTATACAAGCTTTAAGCTTCATCTCATTGTAAACCCTAGTTACACATATTATCTTAACACTTAAGGTAATTGTTTTACCTTTGGAATTGGAAGAGAGCTTGAATAAGTATCAAGAGAGGACTCCTCCTAGCCCTTGGAAGATTCAAATGAAGCTAAAACAAGCAAGGTAAAGACACCATTGTGAGGTGAATTTTCAGACAACACAAAAACATGAAGGAAACATCATTTTTCTTTGAGTTTCCTTACCTTGAAGCAAAGGAGAACAATAATATGTGAAAAGGTGAGCTCAAGCTCCTCCCATGGTGATTCCTCTTGGCACTGAAATGGAGCTCTTGGGATTTAGAAAGGATAGAATTGAAGAGCTTGATGAGAGGAAGAGAGTGGTGGTCTTAGAATTTAATTTGGTCAAGTGAGCTAGGAGATACAAGTGGTCAAAGATGGAAAATAATGGTGGTGTTGGTGTTGCTGTAGCAAACCGTGAATGGAGAGCAAGAAGAGATAGAAGAGAGGTTGAAGACGTGTGGGATGCAGAGAAATGAGAGAATGAAGATTGCTTTTGCTTTTAGAAGATATTTATACCTTAAAGCAAATAGTAACCATTAGTCATCATTTGTTACTTAATAAACCAACATGTGTGGTGACTCATTACTACAAAAACCGGCCCCCCATTATGTTACTATGGGTATTTTAGTCTTTGTTAGCCAATTTATTTACTTATACAAACATATGTTACAAACTAGCTTATTTTAGTTACTATTCACTAAAACAAGGCACATAAATGTGAAATTTTTTATTTCCCATTGATATAGACTTCCAAATGTGATACTATATAGTAAACATGTTAATTAAAGAGTAATGATGGACATTTAGCCATTCAAAACTCATTCACAAGACAATTTTTCAAAAACGTGCTTTAAGACTCCTTAAAGCACTTTTTGGGTTTTAACTTGTTTTCAAGCTTGGTTGTCTTTGGTAATTCATTTAATATGTTCATTAACATATTTATAAGGTATAGGTATGACCATTAGGTCTTATACAAATTTATCCCAAGCTTAGAGCACATTTTTGCTCTTATTGACTTTAAGGTATTTTCTTGTGTTTTGTTTGGTTTAACTGTCTACCAAAGTTTCCTAAGGACTTAATTTGCCTTATTAAATCATAATTGACTATTATTTAGGGTTGGTAGGTTCTTTGGGTCCTAACCAAGTTCACTCCAAGCTTAAAGCATGTTTTTGGTCAAACCGTATCTTAGTGCTTTATTGCATTTTACTATGGTTTGAATTGTTCACTGATGTTTCTAAGGCACATTTTAGCCTTTACATACCATATTTTAAATGTTTAACAACATATCAAGGTTTGGGGTATTTCAATCTACCCCCCTTAAAAAGAACTTCGTCCTCCAAGTTCACACTTCCCACACATTACTTGGATTAAAACACGGGGATCACTTGGAATTAAACTTCCATGACCAAACATACTTTACATCACACCCTCGGATTTAATGGTCCGGGTACATATACACATCCATACATAACATAACATATTCACATGATAACCTCGGACTCAATGGTCCGGGTATCTTAACAACATTTACACATACATAACAACCCTTAGACTCTCTGGTCTTGGGTAACATAACAACATTTAGACACATAGGTCTTGATATCATAACAGCCTTTAGACACATAGGTCTATGTAACACAACAACATTTAGACTCATAGGTCTTGATAACATACACTTTTGGAACGCAAGGTCAAAATAATATTTATTACACACACCACACAACATGTCTTAGCATGTATGGCAACCAAAAATATATTTGATATACACTGTGATCCCATAGAACCCGGTCGCGATGGACACCTTCCGTCCCCGTGCCCTTGGGAGATCAAAACAATCACTTAAATTTGAAATTTTTCCTTTTGAGGTTAAGTAAGCGAACTTTAATTATGTAAAGTATCTATCGACGTTTTATAAATACCAATTGAAAATCCTTTTGAAAACACACACAACTCCAAGTCCAACTTATGCTCTTTGCTTCTTTTCTTAGCATGGTTATTTGTGACCACTTAAGGGGAATTTCAAGAATCATCCAACCCTGATGTGATCAGCATCAGTGTTGAACTATCCTTCCACCCCAATTTGTGTTCGGCTTCCCTTGATCGCATGCAAATCAAGTTCCACCTCCCACTTCATTTTCAAGCATCAATTAAATCACTCATTTCCAATTTTCTATCTTTTAAATCATTCTAGTCATGATCATAACATCTCCAAAGGATAGAACTTCGTCCATCAGTTATTTCCATTCACTTTAATGTTGTTACCTAGGGAATCTTATTCTCACTAGGTTCTATGTCGGTTTCATACCCTTTCGTGAATCACTATATATATATATACACATATATTTTATCAAAATACAACACTCCGTTTCACATTTATACACTGTCGAGGTTTTTGTTCCCCGGGAGTTTCTCTACTCCCCACACTTGTACTATCACACACAACTGTTAATAAATCAACACACTTATCTCAATGGTATTCGCATCTTTTGTGCGCAATTACCACAATTAAACCATGAATGAATGTGTATGTTTACGTAACACACACACCAATCATCTAAACAAATTATTTGTGCAATGCACAACATAAGTCACGTACACTTGTATGGTAATACACACTAAGTGGTTTTCGCTCTACCCCCCTTAAAAGGGATTACGCCCACGTAATCAATCACTAAACATTGGCTTAAAATGTTCTGCCATCGTGAAGTGTTTTAACTTCCACACGGTTTGTTATACAATGCATTCCGATTAGGGGATCTTAACCATATTGGTGGTTTAGCTCCTAAACCAAGAATTCTCATTGGAGTTTGCTTTAACTCTTAACTGGTTTTGGTTCTGGCTTGTGAGGCTTCTAGGCTTAAATAACTAGCCTTTCACTCATGTACACCTTGCACATTCAACATTTGAATCACTGGCTCTCTAGTTTTTGCTGCGAAACTCTAATAACTGTAGGGCTCAGTTTGCCCCACTCGTTATTGTTACTGTATTGTTCACTTCCCATTTATCGCCTTTATCTTGGTAACAATGGTTTCTCAACCGATGCGTGGTATCTCTTACCGTGAGCGAATTCGGTGAGTTTCAAGACTTTCCATCCACTTCTCTAATAACTTACTGTGTATACAGCTATGCATTTCACAATGATTGACTTGTTTCATTCCGACTTACTATCAGTTGAGGTTGAGCTACTACCTAGTGTGTCGTGCTCTCTCAGCTATTTCCCGCACTTGAGGTATCTTCCATACCGATATTTGGCAGTTAGTGCTACTGTAGTCACTTACTGTTAATCATGCCTCCACATTTGGTTTTGTACAAGTACCCTTTCATGGTATGTCTTTGCATTTCCTATGCATCAATCACTATGGCGTTATAAGCCGTTTTCTGTTTCCACCACAATTAACATTTCCAAAACCCCTTCCATCGCACTCGATCATTACTGTTCAAATGCAATACCAAAACACTCAGTCATACAGAGTGCAGAGGCGTAAACTCTTGACAGTAAATCCCTTATGCGATTCGCCATGGAATTCACACTGAGTTCCTCATCACATAGTACCTACCACTGGCTTATTGCCCAGTCTGTTTAACATCACTTACCTTGCATCACTCTTCTCTGCCATATCATTATTTAACAACACTTATACTACGGTCGCTTGCTGCGTACCATGCTCTTACTTATTGTATAACACCAACTTATATGGTATTTACTTTCATATTAACTTCCACACATATACTTACATCACTCGTATTATGGTTCGCCATCCATTTGGATGACTACTGAATGCTCCTAGAGCGTAGCTCACTCGAGTTACAAGCCGCTGTTATTCAGCCGGGTGCTTCACATTATACACACATACTACTAAACTAACTGCTCTCAAATAATAATAATATTGTCCATCCTTAACATATTTCTTGAGCTTGGTTCACATAACTACCGCTCCAGCGGTTTCACAGTATCGAGAGATATCCCCACTCTTAATACAGTCGGTCATTTACCACTCTATTCACTTATACAACATAAACTTCTACAATCAATCGAATTTATATAACATATCTTGTTTATGGCTTATAAGCCTTATTTTCCTTGAGCTGCGCTCATTATAGGCTGTCCACACATATGTACTTCTCTGTACAACTTTACATAGTTTGGATATCATATTGAGCTCCATGACAAGGTCGTTGCATCACGTCTCCTTTCATGGAATGCCCCTTAGGATTGTCAGTCCGTCTTCTGACAACTTATGTCTAAACTGGGTGTTAGTTTCAACCCTTGTGTTTCTTTCACGTTATTTCGCGCAACAATTATTGATGCGAACACCCTTCAAGGATTGCTCCTGGGTGTTGCTAAATTATGCCATTATATTTGGTTCCCACTTAATGGTATATTTAGTTAGCCACGCCGTTTTGCGTTCTTGACTGGCTTATTATCTTCTTCCGTGAAGATCAACATCTCCTGGTAGTGTAGGTACTCATTCTGGGAGTTTCATCCCGTTCATTGCACATTAATGTGTCCACATTAGGCATCTGCTTGCCATGCACAGGCTGGGTCACCATTCCAGCTATCATGTTTACCCCTCAGGATTCTTAAGACATATGTTGTCTTTTCATAACAGTTAGTGCACTTCGCACCTCCTGACTCTTAAACATTTCCTTGAAAGGAATTCACTAATTCCTTTGGTCTCGTTAACTTAACTGAGTTCCTTTACTTCAACCATTCATGGTAATCCTTAGTTGTTGTTTGACTTAAACTGCTGACCGTAGAACGGAGTCGACTACTTCCCGTGTTCCGGACTCTACTTGTATACATGTGTGGGGTACCATACTGATACATTGCTACTTACCCAACTAACCTATAAACAGGTCTGTCAGGCCCTCAAGCCCCTATCGGAGTGCGGTCGTCCCACATTACAGTTGGTACACTCGTAGTGTCCGTCACACGCCTAGGTGAAGTATTCTGTTGTCAACTCCCTTATATTGTCCTGTGACAATATGCATTCCCTGCTTCCCGAACTTAATCAAGGGAAGGTTTATCCATTTTTGTATCCCTATGAACTCCATCCATTCCCTCGGGTCGCTACCCTTGGGTTTACCAGTTTGGTTTAAAAGAAGGTTAGAAAATGAGTATAGGTTTGAAAGAAAATTTGGTTTTGAAAAGAAAAGGGTTTGAATAAATCTGGGTTTGAAAGAAAAATTTTCATGGTTTCACAACATCTTCTTGCCTTAACCAAGTCTAGCTTCATGCTGACTGGTTTATTCCCACTTACATTGGTTAGGCTGTTAAGCCTTTCCAAGGTTATGATGATCACACTTAACTTCATGGTACTTTACTAAGTACTTCGTATTTGTTAAACTTCCTGAATAACCCTGTTGTAGCAGCACTTGCCATGGCAAGTGCGCCATGCTAACTGGCTATCGGTTCAACACTTACCGGTTGTGGTATTGTTTTTACCCATACTGTCATCGGTGGCCTTGTTGGCCCTCTCTCGATGCTACATTCTTGACCATTAACCCTCTGGGCGACTTCTCACTGTATTCACATGATAATTATTAACTGGGGAGTCTCCCATTCTTGGAGTCCCGTTTTTCTTAGTACTGTTTCCTCTTCGTAGCCCGTCCCACGCATTATCGTGGTTACTAAGACTTGTCTCTGGTTGGGCACTACGTTGTAGTTCCTTTGTCGGTTGGTGTACCGTTGGTGTATCACTTAACAACTGTGGTTCCGTAGACACTTGTCTCGGGTTTCATCAATCCACTTCTTGCCAGTTGCACGGTTAGTGCGTTGCAAGCTGGTTGTTCTCGACTGCTCAGCATGTCGACCCAGGTTGCCGGAATTTCTATTCTCTTATACACAAAATTCCTCATTCTTCGCTATTAATGCGGTTAACTTGTTTAGATGGGGACCGTCTCCGGGATTCCCAGTTTTCGGGATCTACCGTATGACAGGTTCTTCGTACCTTAGAGGTACTTAATAACAGCCAGATCGGGTATTCCCGAGTAAGAGAGGACTTTCATCTCTCTGGCGTTGTTTCCCAAGTTATAAAACAGGGATTGTGGAGGGCTGGAAGGATATAGTAGGTTTCCAGTACACACTGGCTACTCCTAACTAGCGTATCTCTCACGCTATCACTCAACCCTTAACCCAAAGTACTAAAATCCTAACTCGGTACTTCCTAAGCTCGGTAATTCAGTCATCAGAGCGATACTTCGCTCTGATACCACTTTTTGTAACACCCCATCCAACAACAAACACATAACAACATCCTGCAGCGGAAAACATACTACATCACATTACTTAAATCGTTGGTGTTACACGCTGTTAACCACCCACGTGGCTAACAAGGCTATTACATAAACATTGTACCGGTCTGATGGACTAGATTCCCGAGCGACTACACATTATTATCCCTTACCATTAACAACAAAACATACGCATACCTTCCAACTGTACCGAGTATTTACAAACTGATGCCGATAACAATTTCGGTCTTACTACACCTACTGCATATATACAACTTAAGTGATTACCCATGTACAACGACTACCCCGTCCTACTCTCGAATGGCTTCCAGCTCCTTGAACCTGAAATAGGAAAAGAAGAGAAAGGGTGGCCCCCAAGGGGCTCAGCACCTTTGCTGGTATGGTAATCCCGCAGCCCACATGCTACCGGGCCGCGCACAACTAATTGTCGTCTTAGCATGCGGTTGATTATATTTAAATCATGCATGTAACTTAAACACACAACACGAATCATTCCGCCTCAATGGGCTCGACAAACAGTTAACATATCCATACTTGATAGGACACTCATGGTATTCATTACCCCTAGAGTGTTTCTCCTCTAATGGAGCTACTTCCTTAATAGACGACAACTACCCATTAATCGGGTTATCCTTAAACGCCTCTTATCACAAACTGGGATTCATATCCATGATCCACATACTCCACATTTTACAACATATAACATCCATCACATAACAACACATAACAACACTTCTCACGTTTCAACGTGCACATAATAACATCGCAATAGATATTGCATTACATCAACAACACATAACATAACGGGAACGGTTCTCTTAGGAACCGACCCAAACATAGTTAATTCACTGGTGAGCCTGAAGAATGATGTCACCCTCATGGTAAGCTCGTTATACAACACTCATTACCGTCCTAATAGTCGGACGAGTAACTTAAGTTAAGATGGTTCGGGTTTTGTGACCCGAACACACCACACAAACACATGTTCCCCCTAAACCGATCATAAGTCAGAATAGCTAAGCTTTGGAGTAAGCTAATGGGAGATCATAACCCGTGAGGGAAACAACCATAACAGAGAGAAGGGTAAGGCTAAAAAGGATACCCACTCCCAAACAACGCGCGACCGGCCTAACCGGATTCCTCACCACTGTTAGTACATACTTACTTTTAGATATTAGTTAGAACCCCACTATGGAGTCTATCACATCTACACAGCGTACAGTATTACAATTGGGTTAAACATACATGGGAGATCCCTTCATTCACACACACATATCACACAATTAACACACGCATAGTCGTGGTTAGAACGTCCCATGGTTTGGGTCGTTTAATCCGAATACCGAACTCTCATGTGATCCTAGACTCAGTTTACTAAGGTTAACACTTCCGAGGTTAAATGGTATCGGAGTTGGACACGCCACATAAATGAATTACTGTAAACTCATTACATGTTTTATCTTACAACGTGGCAAACATACAGAAAAACACATTGGCATACAAGCCGGTGTAATCCGGTAGGACACAGGTTGCAAGAAAACCATACCTGTCACCGAAGTCCACTCTATCATATCCACTTATGTTCCTCAAACGATTCTCGAACAACTGGTAATATTACATGTAATTTTATTAACATCGGGGTAACATGATTGTTTAAAGTCTAATGTTCATAACTTATCCCCGTTAATTTAGTTAAATAACTTCACATTTTTAACTCGTTTTACTTTTACATTTTAATACAACTCTTCCCACACTAAATTGTCATTATAACTCACTTAACATGTCCTTAACAATCTTATAACATCATTACTTAATAATCCTCATCATCCTATAACCTTAAACAAAGTTTTTGGTCCGACCGACCTTACCGACCTTACACAAGGTCGGTCCATTCCAGAACACATTACCGTCAAAAATTCTACTCCGACCGACCTTGCAAGTTCGGTCCACAAGGTCGGTCCATTCCAGAAACAATTCTCGTACAAAAGTTTAGACACGACCGACCTTGCAAGTCCGGTCCCAAGGTCGGTCTATTCCAGAGACTTAATCCGTACTAAAAATACAAGCCCGACCGACCTTGCAAGTCCGGTCCCCAAGGTCGGTCCGTTTCAGAAACTCTTCCCGGTAGTGTAAACTGAGCTCGACCGACCTTGCAGGTCCGGTCCCTAAGGTCGGTCGGCTCCAGAACTTTGCTTCTAAAATCCCATTTGACTCCAAACTTCACCTCATAGTGCCCTAGTTTGTTCTAACCACATTTGGCACTTCAAACACATCTTTAGCCATGTACTAAACTCCTTAAATCACACACCAAAACCATCTTATCATTCACAAATTTCTTACTAAATTCCTAGCACTTGGAATGTTTCCTCCTTAAGATTTCTAAGTGGTATTTCACCTATAATGGCCACTATACCAAGGTGTTTCCCCTACACCTTAACATCATCTCTTAAATCTCTTTTCTTACTAACTAAATCTCCTTTTTCACATCTACCTAAACATCATTTCCTCCTTTTACATCAACATTCCTGAACCTTAAACAAACTTCTCCAAGACTTTAATACATACTTTCTTCCCTAGTCAAGCACTTGTTCATTCTCAATACTTCCAAACTCACCAAAACTCTTTTTAAACACTTAGGACTTCTTATACATCATCTAAATTTTGACATGGGTTCTTCTAGCACATTGCTATACCAAAGCACATAGCTTTCATCATTAGACATTCAAGAACACCTAAAATCCATCAAGAGTATTCTCACACACAAACACTTAGGTTTTCACCCTTTCACAACCAAAAACACTTAATCACTTAATACACATTCCTTACACACAAACATATTGTTTTTTCCTCCTTTAACCATCCAAGACACTCATCTTCACAAAGAATGTTCTTTACACACATCTAAATCCTTAAACTACACTACATCACAATATAGTGCATAAACTTAAATTGCATGGCACTAAAGCCCTTAAATAGCATGGCTCTTAGGCCCTTAAGATGCATAAATCATAAACACTGAATTTCCCACATTGTATTTGCCTTTGACCTGCAAATACACTCAACAATACATATGCCTTTTACTAAGCCCTTGAGAGCATTCTTCTAAGTCATTTTCCTTTGGCTCCTTAAATCATTTTCATAAGCAATATAAGCTCATTTCTCCTAAGACTTTAAACCACCTTAGGTTAACACATTTACCTCTTTTCCTCACAAACTTCTTTCTTGTTTCCTTGACTAAATTGGCAAAGCTTTTGGTTGCTTGTCAACTTCTAAACATTATACAAATAATATAATGAGTATACAAGCTTTAAGCTTCATCTCATTGTAAACCCTAGTTACACATATTATCTTAACACCTTAAGGTAATTGTTTTACCTTTGGAATTGGAAGAGAGCTTGAATAAGTATCAAGAGAGGACTCCTCCTAGCCCTTGGAAGATTCAAATGAAGCTAAAACAAGCAAGGTAAAGACACCATTGTGAGGTGAATTTTCGGACAACACAAAAACATGAAGGAAACATCATTTTTCTTTGAGTTTCCTTACCCTGAAGCAAAGGAGAACAATAATATGTGAAAAGGTGAGCTCAAGCTCCTCCCATGGTGATTCCTCTTGGCACTGAAATGGAGCTCTTGGGATTTTGAAAGGATAGAATTGAAGAGCTTGATGAGAGGAAGAGAATGGTGGTCTTAGAATTTAATTTGGTCAAATGAGCTAGGAGATACAAGTGGTCAAAGATGGAAAATAATGGTGGTGTTGGTGTTGCTGTAGCAAACCATGAATGGAGAGCAAGAAGAGATAGAAGAGAGGTTGAAGACGTGTGGGATGAAGAGATGAGAGAATGAAGATTACTTTTGCTTTTAGAAGATATTTATACCTTAAAGCAAATAGTAACCATTAGTCATCATTTGTTACTTAATAAACTAACATGTGTGGTGACTCATTACTACAAAAACCGGCCCCCCATTATGTTACTAAGGGTATTTTAGTCTTTGTTAGCCAATTTATTTACTTATACAAACATATGTTACAAACTAGCTTATTTTAGTTACTATTCACTAAAACAAGGCACATAGATGTGAAATTTTTTATTTCCCATTGATATAGACTTCCAAATGTGATACTATATAGTAAACATGTTAATTAAAGAGTAATGATGGACATTTAGCCATTCAAAACTCATTCACAAGACAATTTTTCAAAAACGTGCTTTAAGACTCCTTAAAGCACTTTTTGTGTTTTAACTTGTTTTCAAGCTTGGTTGTCTTTGGTAATTGATTTAATATGTTCATTAACATATTTATAAGGTATAGGTATGACCATTAGGTATTATACAAATTTATCCCAAGCTTAGAGCACATTTTTGCTCTTATTGACTTTAAGGTATTTTCTTGTGTTTTGTTTGGTTTAACTGTCTACGAAAGTTTCCTAAGGACTTAATTCGCCTTATTAAATCATAATTGACTATTATTTAGTCTTGGTAGGTTCTTTGGGTCCTAACCAAGTTCACTCCAAGCTTAAAGCATGTTTTTGGTCAAACCATATCTTAGTGCTTTATTGCATTTTACTATGGTTTGAATTGTTCACTGATGTTTCTAAGGCACTTTTTAGCCTTTACATACCATAGTTTAAATGTTTAACAACATATCAAGGTTTGGGGTATTTCAATCTACCCCCCTTAAAAAGAACTTCGTCCTCGAAGTTCACACTTCCCACACATTACTTTGATTAAAACACGGGGATCACTTGGAATTAAACTTCCATGACCAAACATACTTTACATCACACCCTCGGACTTAATGGTCCGGGTACATATACACATCCATACATAACATAAAACATATTCACATGATAACCTCGGACTCAATGGTCCGGGTATCTTAACAACATTTACACTTACATAACAACCCTTAGACTCTCTGGTCTTGGGTAACATAACAACATTTAGACACATAGGTCTTGATATCATAACAGCCTTTAGACACATAGGTCTATGTAACACAACAACATTTAGACTCATAGGTCTTGATAACATACACTTTTGGAACTCAAGGTCAAAATAATATTTATTACACACACCACACAACATGTCTTAGCATGTATGGCAACCAATAATATATTTGATATACACTGTGATCCCATAGAACCCGGTCGCGATGGACACCTTCCGTCCCCGTGCCCTTGGGAGATCAAAACAATCACTTAAATTTGAAATTTTTCCTTGTGAGGTTAAGTAAGTGAACTTTAATTATGTAAAGTATCTATCGACGTTTTATAAATACCAATTGAAAATCCTTTTGAAAACACACACAACTCCAAGTCCAACTTATGCTCTTTGCTTCTTTTCTTAGCGTGGTTATTTGTGACCACTTAAGGGGAGTTTCAAGAATCATCCAACCCTGATGTGATCAGCATCAGTGTTGAACTATCCTTCCACCCCAATTTGTGTTCGGCTTCCCTTGATCGCATGCAAATCAAGTTCCACCTCCCACTTCATTTTCAAGCATCAATTAAATCACTCATTTCCAATTTTCTATCTTTTAAATCATTCTAGTCATGATCATAACATCTCCAAAGGATAGAACTTCGTCCATCAGTTATTTCCATTCACTTTAATGTTGTTACCTAGGGAGTCTTATTCTCACTAGGTTCTATGTCGGTTTCATACCCTTTCGTGAATCACTATATATATATACACATATATTTTATCAAAATACAACACACCGTTTCACATTTATACACTGTCGGGGTTTTTGTTCCCCGGGAGTTTCTCTACTCCCCACACTTGTACTATCACACACAACTGTTAATAAATCAACACACTTATCACAATGGTATTCGCATCTTTTGTGCACAATTACCACAATTAAACCATGAATGAATGTGTATGTTTACGTAACACACACACCAATCATCAAAACAAATTATTTGTGCAATGCATAACATAAGTCACGTACACTTGTACGGTAATACACACTAAGTGGTTTTGCGCTCTACCCCCCTTAAAAGGGATTACGCCCACGTAATCAATCACTAAACATTGGCTTAAAACGTTCTGCCGTCGTGAAGTGTTTTAACTTCCACGCGGTTTGTTATACAATGCATTCCGATTAGGGGATATTAACCATATTGGCGGTTTAGCTCCTAAACCAAGAATTCTCATTGGAGTTTGCTTTAACTCTTAACTGGTTTTGGTTCTGGCCTGTGAGGCTTCTAGGCTTAAATAACTAGCCGTTCACTCATGTTCACCATGCACATTCAACATTTGAATCACTGGCTCTCTAGTTTCTGCTGCGAAACTCTAATAACTGTAGGGCTCAGTTTGCCCCACTCGTTATTGTTATTGTATTGTTCACTTCCCATTTATCGCCTTTATCTTGGTAACAATGGTTTCTCAACCGATGCGTGGTATCTCTTACCGTGAGCGAATTCGGTGAGTTTCAAGACTTTCCATCCACTTCTCTAATAACTTACTGTGTATACAGCTATGCATTTCACAATGATTGACTTGTTTCCTTCCGACTTACTGTCAGTTGAGGTTGAGCTACTACCTAGTGTGTAGTGCTCTCTCAGCTATTTCCCACACTTGAGGTATCTTCCATACCGATATTTGGCAGTTAGTGTTACTGTAGTCACTTACTATTAATCATGCCTCCACATTTGGTTTTGTACAAGTACCCTTTCATGGTATGTCTTTGCATTTCCTACGCATCAATCACTATGGCGTTATAGGCCGTTTTCTGTTTCCACCACAATTAACATTTCCAAAACCCTTTCCATCGCACTCGATCATTAATGTTCAGATGCAATACCAAAACACTCAGTCATACAGAGTGCAGAGGCGTAAACTCTTGACAGTAAATCCCTTATGCGATTCGCCATGGAATTCACACTGAGTTCCTCATCACATAGTACCTACCACTGGCTTATTGCCCAGTCTGTTTAACATCACTTACCTTGCATCACTCTTCTCTGCCATATCATTATTTAACAACACTTATACTACAGTCGCTTGCTGCGTACCGTTCTCTTACTTATTGTATAACACCAACTTATATGGTATTTACTGTCATATTAACTTCCACACATATACTTACATCACTCGTATTATGGTTCGCCATCCATTTGGATGACTACTGAATGCTCCTGGAGCGTAGCTCACTCGAGTTACAAGCCGCTGTTATTCAGCCGGGTGCTTCACATTATACACACATACTACTAAACTAACTGCTCTCAAATAATAATAATATTGTCCATCCTTAACATATTTCTTGAGCTTGATTCACATAACTACTGCTCCAGCGGTTTCACAGTATCGAGAGATATCCCCACTCTTAATACAGTGGTTCATTTACCACTCTATTCACTTATACAGCATAAACTTCTACAATCAATCGAATTTATATAACATATCTAGCTTATGGCTTATAAGCCATATTTTCCTTGAGTTGCGCTCATTGTAGGCTGTCCACACATATGTACTTCTCTGTACAACTTTACATAGTTTGGATATCATATTGAGCTCCATGACAAGGTCGTTGCATCACGTCTCCTTTCATGGAATGCCCCTTAGGATTGTCAGTCCGTCTTCTGACAACTTATGTCTAAACTGGGTGTTAGTTTCAACCCTTGTGTTTCTTTCACGTTATTTCGTGCAACAATTATTGATGCGAACACCCTTCAAGGATTGCTCCTGGGTGTTGCTAAATTATGCCATTATATTTGGTTCGCACTTAATGGTATATTTAGTTAGCCACGCCGTTTTGCGTTCTTGACTGGCTTATTATCTTCTTCCGTGAAGATCAACATCTCTTGGTAGTGTAGGTACTCATTCTGGGAGTTTCATCCCGTTCATTGCACATTAATGTGTCCACATTAGGCATCTGCTTGCCATGCACAGGCTGGGTCACCATTCCAGCTATCATGTTTACCCCTCGGGATTCTTAAGACATATGTATTGTCTTTTCATAACAGTTAGTGCACTTCGCACCTCCTGACTCTTAAACATTTCCTTGAAAGGAATTCACTAATTCCTTTGGTCTTGTTAACTTAACTCAGTTCCTTTACTTCAACCATTCATGGTAATCCTTAGCTGTTGTTTGACTTAAACTGCTGACCGTAGAACGGAGTCGACTAATTCCCATGTTCCGGACTCTACTTGTATACATGTGTGGGGTACCATACTAATACATTGCAACTTACCCAACTAACCTATAAACAGGTCTGTCAGGCCCTCAAGCCCCTATCGGAGTGCGGTCGTCCCACATTACAGTTGGTACACTCGTAGTGTCCGCCACACGCCTAGGTGAAGTATTCTGTTGTCAACTCCCTTATATTGTCCTGTGACAATATGCATTCCCTGCTTCCCGAACTTAATCAAGGGAAGGTTTATCCATTGTTGTATCACTATGAACTCCATCCATTCCCTCGGGTCACTACCCTTGGGTTTACCGGTTTGGTTTAAAAGAAGGTTAGAAAATGAGTATAGGTTTGAATGAAAATTTGGTTTTGAAAAGAAAAGGGTTTGAATAAATCTAGGTTTGAAAGAAAAATTTTCATGGTTTCACAACATCTTCTTGCCTTAACCAAGTCTAGCTTCTTGCTGACTGGTTTATTCCCACTTATATTGGTTAGGCTATTAAGCCTTTCCATGGTTATGATGATCACACTTAACTTCATGGTACTTTACTAAGTACTTCGTATTTGTTAAACTTCCTGAACAACCCTGTTGTAGCAGCACTTGCCATGGCAAGTGCGCCATGCTAACTGGCTATCGGTTCAACACATACCGGTTGTGGTATTGTTTTTACCCATACTGTCATCGGTGGCCTTGTTGGCCCTCTCTCGATGCTACATTCTTGACCATTAACCCTCTGGGTGACTTCTCACTGTATTCACATGATAATTATTAACTGGGGTGTCTCCCATTCTTGGAGTCCCCTTTTTCTTAGTACTGTTTCCTCTTCGTAGCCCGTCCCACGCATTGTCGTGGTTACTGAGACTTGTCTCTGGTTGGGCACTACGTTGTAGTTCCTTTGTCGGTTGGCGTACCGTTGGTGTATCACTTAACAACTGTGGTTCCGTAGACACTTGTCTCGGGTTTCATCAATCACTTCTTGCCTGTTGCACGGTTAGGGCGTTGCAAGCTGGTTGTTCTCGACTGCTCAGCATGTCGACCCAGGTTGCCGGAATTTCTATTCTCTTATACACAAAATTCCTCATTCTTTGCTATTAATGCGGTTAACTTGTTTAGATGGGGACCGTCTCCTGGATTCCCAGTTTTCGGGATCTACCGTATGACAGGTTCTGTACCTTAGAGGTACTTAATAACAGCCAGATCGGGTATTCCCGAGTAAGAGAGGACTTTCATCTCTCTGGCGTTGTTTCCCAAGTTATAAAACAGGGATTGTGGAGGGCTGGAAGGATAACTCCTAACTAGCGTATCTCTCACGCTATCACTCAACCCTTAACCCAAAGTACTAAAATCCTAACTCGGTACTTCCTAAGCTCAGTAATTCAGTCATCAGAGCGATACTTCACTCTGATACCACGTTTTGTAACACCCCATCCAACAACAAACACATAACAACATCCTGCAGCGGAAAACATACTACTTCACATTAATTAACTCGTTGGTGTTACACGCCGTTAACCACCCACGTGGCTAACAAGGCTATTACATAAACATTGTACCGGTCTGATGGACTAGATTCCCGAGCGACTACACATTATTATCCCTTTCCATTAACAACAAAACATACGCATACCTTCCAACTGTACCGAGTATTTACAAACTGATGCCGATAACAATTTCGGTCTTACTACACCTACTGCATATATACAACTTAAGTGATTACCCATGTACAACGACTACCCCGTCCTACTCTCGAACGGCTTCCAGCTCCTTGTACCTGAAATAGGAAAAAGAGAAAGGGTGGCCCCCAAGGGGCTCAACACCTTTGCTGGTATGGTAATCCCGCAGCCCACATGCTACCGGGCCACGCACAACTAATTGTCGTCTTAGCATGCGGTTGATTATATTTAAATCATGCATGTAACTTAAACACATAACACGAATCATTCCGCCTCAATGAGCTCGACAAACAATTAACATATCCATACTTGATAGGACACTCATGGTATTCATTACCCCTAGAGTGTTTCTCCTCTAATGGAGCTACTTCCTTAATTGACGACAACTACCCATTAATCGGGTTATCCTTAAACGCCTCTTATCACAAACTGGGATTCATATCCATGATCCACATACTTCACATTTTGCAACATATAACATCCATCACATAACAACACATTACAACACTTCTCACGTTTCAACGTGCACATAATAACATCGCAATAGATATTGCATTACATCAACAACACATAACATAACGGGAACGGTTCTCTTAGGAACCGACCCAAACATAGTTAATTCACTGGTGAGCCTAGAATGATGTCACCCTCATGGTAAGCTTTATACAACACTCATTACCGTCCTAATAGTCGGACGAGTAACTTAAGTTAAGATGGTTCGGGTTTTGTGACCCGAACACACCACACAAACACATGTTCCCCCTAAACCGATCATAAGTCAGAATAGCTAAGCTTTGGAGTAAGCTAATGGGAGATCATAACCCGTGAGGGAAACAACCATAACAGAGAGAAGGGTAAGGCTAAAAAGGATACCCACTCCCAAACAACGCGCGACCGGCCTAACCGGATTCCTCACCACTGTTAGTACATACTTACTTTTAGATATTAGTTAGAACCCCACTATGGAGTCTATCACATCTACACACCGTACAGTATTACAACTGGGTTAAACATACAAGGGAGATCCCTTCATTCACACACACATATCACACAATTAACACACGCATAGCCGTGGTTAGAACGTCCCATGGTTCGGGTCGTTTAATCCGAATACCGAACTCTCATGTGATCCTAGACTCAGTTAACTAAGGTTAACACTTCCGAGGTTAAATGGTATCGGAGTTGGACACGCCACATAAATGAATTACTGTAAACTCATTACATGTTTTATCTTACAACGTGGCAAACATACAGAAAAACACATTGGCATACAAGCCGGTGTAATTCGGTAGGACACAGGTTGCAAGAAAACCATACCTGTCACCGGAGTCCACTCTATCATATCCACTTATGTTCCTCGAACGATTCTCGAACAACTGGTAATATTACATGTACTTTTATTAACATCGGGGTAACATGATTGTTTAAAGTCTAATGTTCATAACTTATCCCCGTTAATTTAGTTAAATAACTTCACATTTTTAACTCGTTTTACTTTTACATTTTAATACAACTCTTCCCACACTAAATTTTCATTATAACCACTTAACATGTCCTTAACAATCTTATAACATCATTACTTAATAATCCCCATCATCCTATAACCTTAAACAAAGTTTTTGGTCCGACCGACCTTACACAAGATCGGTCCATTCCAGAACACATTACCGTCAAAAATTCTACTCCGACCGACCTTGCAAGTTCGGTCAACAAGGTCGGTCCATTCCAGAAACAATTCTCGTACAAAAGTTTAGACACGACCGACCTTGCAAGTCCGGTCCCAAGGTCGGTCTGTTCCAGAGACTTAATCCGTACTAAAAATACAAGCCCGACCGACCTTGCAAGTCCGGTCCCCAAGGTCGGTCCATTCCAGAAACTCTTCTTGGTAGTGTAAACTGAGCTCGACCGACCTTGCAGGTCCGGTCCCTAAGGTCGGTCGGCTCCAGAACTTTGCTTCTAAAATCCCAATTGACTCCAAACTTCACCTCATAGTGCCCTAGTATGTTCTAACCACATTTGGCACTTCAAACACATCTTTAGCCATGTACTAAACTACTTAAATCACACACCAAAACCATCTTATCATTCACAAATTTCTTACAAAATTCCTAGCACTTGGAATGTTTCCTCCTTAAGATTTCTAAGTGGTATTTCACCTATAATGGCCACTATACCAAGGTGTTTCCCCTACACCTTAACATCATCTCTTAAACCTCTTTTCTTATTAACTAAATCTCCTTTTTCACATCTACCTAAACATCATTTCCTCCTTTTACATCAACATTCCTGAACCTTAAACAAACTTCTCCAAGACTTTAATACATACTTTCTTCCCTAGTCAAGCACTTGTTCATTCTCAATACTTCCAAACTCACCAAAACTCTTTTTAAACACTTAGGACTTCTTATACATCATCTAAATTTTGACATGGGTTCTTCTAGCACATTGCTATACCAAAGCACATAGCTTTCATCATTAGACATTCAAGAACACCTAAAATCCATCAAGAGTATTCTCACACACAAACACTTAGGTTTTCACCCTTTCACAACCAAAAACACTTAATCACTTAATACACATTCCTTACACACAAACATATTGTTTTTCCTCCTTTAACCATCCAAGACACTCATCTTCACAAAGAATGTTCTTTACACACATCTAAATCCTTAAACTACACTACATCACAATATAGTGTGTAATACCCCAACCCGAAATCCAATAAACTGAACGGCGATCACTCCCAAATAAAATAAAACTGCAGCGGAAATAAATACAACAACCGGGCGGTATTACAATGCCGTTGGCCACCCTTGTGACCAACAAGGCTAAGTCCAAATACAATCCTCAAATGTCACGGTCTGGAATACAGATACAACCCGAGATACTAGGAATCAAACCCAAAAGTACAATACTGAAATAAAACAATTAACTAATAGTAGACTCCCAAAGCTTGGTCTACCCCACCTACACTCAGTGTGGTGATCTCCTCAACTTCAGGTACCTGAAAAATGGGGGTGCCCCCAAAGGGGCTCAGCAAACAATGCTGGTATGGAAAACGTGCAGCCCATCGTCTACCGGGCCACACCAACTACTTTGTCGAACACATGCAGTTCATTTTTATAAAGCTGTAAACAAGCATAGTCTGATAATAACAAGTATCCATACAAGGACAATAATGTCACATAGAACAAGACACAGAAGGTCGAGTTAGCTGAACTGAAATTCTTTACTGATAGTCGGTCCACACAATGGGACTGACCGTTTTAACTGAATATCTGAGATAGTGGAGGTATAGTGACCTCGTTATAGAGAAAGGTTGGGTATAAAAAACCCCAGGAGATAACGTAGTTAAACCCTGAACTGAATGGCGTGGGAAATAAAACCCACTAGAGGAATAAAGTCTTCCTCGAACTGAAGGGCATTTGAATCCCGGAAGGAATAAAGTCTTCCTCCCAACTGAATGTTCCGTCGCGACGTAGTAGGAGACGACCTGAGACAGGTACAACTCCCGTAGCATGCATGGCCAGATCCAACTGGGCTCCTCAATCTCGAAGTATATAATTGTTAAGTGTCATATAAAGACGTTAAACAAGAACACCATGTGTATTGTCAATTATCACGTTTAGGATAATGACGTATGTTATAAAGTGAAGTTAGTGAGAGACTTGAGTACAAGTCCTCGGTATACTGAAACGCAGGTATTTAATCCACTGGTATAGTAGTGTTTGTATGCGTGGGACATACACGTTGTAGTCAGCATCATTCACGCACATAAAATAATACAACAGCGCACAAGAGTAAAACAACATTTTACATTAATTATCTTGGTCGTTATTTCAAACAACAGATAGCACACAAGCCGGTGTAATCCGTTAGAAAACAGGTTGCAAGAATCCCATACCGTTCACCGTAGACTGTACTGGTTTAATTCCCGGTCAACGTCTGGTCAAACAAAGTCCTAGAATAGGATTAACTGAAAGGGTTAATTTATGTTACCCTTATATAATGATTCTATTGAATCTTTTAACAAATCTCGTATTTGTTATTTCATGTGAGGTTTTATTTCTTTTAATTACCTCATGATTTTATGTATAACTTATTTGTTATTCCTTTTTGATTTATTTATAAATCCTTTAATGTACATATATGTATTCATATATTCATGTACTATATTTGTTGTTTATTTTAATTGTCTAAGTGACATAACAACTTATAATTTTCTTAACTATATTTATATGTCATACATGGACATAAGATTCTTATAGTTTTCATTATTGCTCCTTTAACCAAAAGTAATAATCATTGGTTACTTTTAAATTCCTGATAACTATATAAGTCATAGTTTAAACTTCATAACTCCTTTAATCAAAATTCTTCTTTCTAATTCCTCCAAAAATCCATGTAGGACCTATATTTATTTTAATCTAAATTCTTACCCTTATTTTCGGTTATTCACAAAACATCCACATAAATTCATAAACTTTATATTAAATTCTAATCTCATTATATTATAGAGTTTTAACTTCTTATTTAGCTAAATTACAAAGCCATCCATAACATTTGGTATATAGCTTTTAAATATTATAATTCTCAAAAATTACAACTTAGCCCCTTAAATTCTCGGCTTTAATAATTTATTTCTTATAATTACAATCTAACCACAAAATCTATAACCTTTACATAATGTCATGTAAACTATAGTTTTAATTTTAATTCTCCATAAATGCCGAATATATATATATAAATTCTTAAATTACCAAACTAACCCCAAAGTAATTCGGCTTCGTCATTTATTTTTCCTTAATTACATTTTCACCCCAAAACTTTATAATAGTTTCTTAATAACTTATAAACTATAGTCTAAATACTTAATTTCTTAAAATTTCGAAAGTGAACCTAATAATTCTCTTAATTATGAATTCGCCCACTAATAAATTATAAACTTTCATAACAACTTTTATAAATTACATAATAGCCCAAAACTTTATAAAAAGTTATTTCAAAGCTTGTTTAAATTATCTAAAATTCTTAAACTTAATTCCTAACCTTATATTATTATAATTACACCCAAACAGCCCTTTAGCTCTCGGTTTTTAATATAAGTACACTAAACTTTGTAAAAATTACATTTAATCCACATAACTTAATTAATTAGTCATTTAGACACTAAAAGAATATTTTTAACTTACCAAACTTTATGATATAAATTTATATACCTAAGTAGCCCATTAAAACTTATTTATCAAGTAGAACATTCGGCCATAATTTAAATGAGACCTTATGTTATATAAAAGTGGATTTATATGTCTAAGTAATTATAAATAAATTCATAGGAGTCATATAACTCATGTATAAATTATTGTAATGTCTTATATAAATTCTAAGCTCAAAATAAAGCATTTTTGCCTAAGACTTTTCGGCCTAAATTTATTTGTAACATAAATGAATTTTGTGACACAAAAATGTGTCTTAAGGTAAATATTTTCTTATATGTTATAGTTTATATTTTTGGCATATAAAACCATATAATTTCGGTATTAATAAACCTAGGAGGTGTACATAATTTTTGTACAATTTTTAGAAGCTTAACAAAGCTTATAATATAAAGATTTATATAGTAAACTTACTTCTTAACAAGGTGGTTAAGTGCTTGAACTTCTTCTTGAATCTCCAAGCTTTCTCCAAGGTAATATAGATGCTCCACTTCGGTTATATGCAAGTGGTGAAGGAGTTTTAGGAGTTAGATCTTGAATAAAGATCTTAAGTAGATTTGTAAGTATTTTTACAAGAGTTTACCTTAGACTTTTCTCCTTATGAATTCGGCACTCCTAAGGTAGATGAAGAACAAGGTTTCCTTCATGAAAATGAAGAAGGAAAGAACCTTAGAAGAAGTAGAACTTGGTTACACATAAAAATGTGCTTTAAGGATTTACAAGCATTAAAACTACCTTAAGATAACCTTGAGATGCTCCTTGGTTTAATGTTGGTTTGGACAACCTCCTTGGAGAACTAATTGATGTTGAACACTTGTTGTTAAGCTAGGAAGAGTTTTGCTTCAAGGCTTGACAAGAATTGCTAAGAAATTACCTTAAAGATGAAGATAGAAGTTACATCTCCATTAATGGACTTAAGAGCTTCAAAGGAAGAAGATGAAGCTTAGAAGAGAGAGGAGAGAGCTTACCAAATTCGTAGGTGTGGAGTGCAAGAGGGGAAATGACACTAAACTTACGTATAAGGTAAGAGAGTGCCTTAGAATTTGATTTTTATTTTGTTAATTTTTGAAATACCCCAAACCTAAGTATGCTAAGTAAACATCAAATCATGATGTAGTAAGGCTAAAATATGCCTTAGAAAGATTGGTAGACAATTTAAACCAAGGAAAACACAAGAAAGTGCCTTAAGGGCAATCAGGGCAAAAAGGTGCTCTAAGCTTGGAGAGACTTGGGTGAGTACCCAAATATCATGGTAAGACCTTAGTAATATTCTAATGGTCATTTTAAATCAATTAGCAAAGAAAACCAAGCTTGAAAACAAGTTAAAACACAAAATGTGCTTTAAGAAGTCTTAAAGCACATTTTTGAGAAATTGTCTTAGAATTGAGTTTTGAGTGGCTAAATGTCCATCATTACTCTTTAATCAATATGTGTACTAATTAGTATCACATTAGGAGGTCTAAATCAATGGGAAATCAAAAATTTCCCGATTATGTGCACTGATTAGTGAATAGTAACTATTAGTGCTAGTTAAGTCATAAGTCACATAAGTCAATAAGATGGTCAACCAAGACCATAAATATCTCCATTTAATAGAGGGGCCGGTTTGATGTGGGGAGTCACACATGAGTCATCAAATGAGAGGGAAAAGAAGAGTAAGTGAGAAAAGTTACTATTTGCTTTATAAAAGCAACTACCTTATATTAGTCTACCTCTCTCCTCTCTTCTTCATTTCTCTTCTTCTTCCACGGTTCTTCTCTTCTTTCCTCTGTTCCAAACCGTCCCAAGCAGCCTCCATTTTGCTTCACCTTGCTTTGGCAACAACTTACTCATTTAGCTCCAAATCAAAAACTAAACACATATTATTCTTAGTTAGGTCAAGACCTATCTTTCTATCTTCTCAAATCTTTCAAAGCTCCATTTGGTGCCATGAGAAAACTCCATTGATGGGGGAAATCAAGTTTGAAGAGTTCATTAGCTTCTCCATTCTCTTAAGGTAAAGAATATGTAAGAAAAATCAAGTTTCCATTTCTTCTACTGGCCGAAAATTTCTACTCATGGGGCCTTGTTTTTATGCCTTGTTCTAGCTTGATTTATTCACCAAGGACTAGTGGATGTCCTATTTCATCAATGCCAAAGTCTACCTTGAGACTTCAAAGGTAATCATCCACTTTTATGCCTTAGAACACATTTCTAACCTAGGTTTTCATTCCTTGAGGTTAGTGCATTGTTTTAGTACTCATATGGGTCCTTAAATATTGATTAGAACATTGGCAAAAGGAATTTAAGTGGTGGCCGAGATCTATGCAAGAAGAAGGCCTAAGGAGGAGATAAGATAAGCTTGAGAAAACAAGGTAAGATGCTTACCTAATGGTGGTTTAAGATTAAGGAATGAGTTTTAGATAAATACCAATGTGGCTTAAAGCTTACATTGTTTATTGGGTTATATAACCTAAGAAAGAGAACTTAAACAAGCTTATGAACTTGTGATTAAGGAGCTAATGAGAATGAGTTAGTAATATAAGTTTAAGGTGGATTTTAAGAGCATTATAACTACTATGAGATTGATGAGTGTATTTGCAGGTTGGAAGCCCTTAAAACTTATTATCAAGTAGACATTCGGCCATAATTTAAATGAGACCTTATGTTATATAAAGTGGATTTATGTCTAAGTAATTATAAATAAATTCATAGGAGTCATATAACTCATGTATAAATTATTGTAATGTCTTATATAAATTCTAAGCTCAAAATAAAGCATTTTTGCCTAAGACTTTTCGGCCTAAATTTATTTGTAACATAATGAATTTTGTGACACAAAAATGTGTCTTAAGGTAAATATTTTCTATATATGTTTATTTATATTTTTGGCATATAAAACCATATAATTTCGGTATTAATAAACCTAGGAGGTGTACATAATTTTTGTACAATTTTTAGAAGCTTAACAAAGCTTATAATATAAGATTTATATAGTAACTTACTTCTTAACAAGGTGGTTAAGTGCTTGAACTTCTTCTTGAATCTCCAAGCTTTCTCCAAGGTAATATAGATGCTCCACTTCGGTTATATGCAAGTGGTGAAGGAGTTTTAGGAGTTAGATCTTGAATAAAGATCTTAAGTAGATTTGTAAGTATTTTTACAAGAGTTTACCTTAGACTTTTCTCCTTATGAATTCGGCACTCCTAAGGTAGATGAAGAACAAGGTTTCCTTCATGAAAATGAAGAAGGAAAGAACCTTAGAAGAAGTAGAACTTGGTTACACATAAAAATGTGCTTTAAGGATTTACAAGCATTAAAACTACCTTAAGATAACCTTGAGATGCTCCTTGGTTTAATGTTGGTTTGGACAACCTCCTTGGAGAACTAATTGATGTCGAACACTTGTTGTTAAGCTAGGAAGAGTTTTGCTTCAAGGCTTGACAAGAATTGCTAAGAAATTACCTTAAAGATGAAGATAGAAGTTATATCTCCATTAATGGACTTAAGAGCTTCAAAGGAAGAAGATGAAGCTTAGAAGAGAGAGGAGAGAGCTTACCAAATTCGTAGGTGTGGAGTGCAAGAGGGGAAATGACACTAAACTTACGTATAAGGTAAGAGAGTGCCTTAGAATTTGATTTTGTTTTGTTAATTTTTAATGTCAAATGACTATACTTTTTCCTTAGTTTATTACATGGTTTATTGGCTCAATAAATGCCCATGTTCTCTGCATAATTTCGGACATGTGGTGTGTGACAAGGCAAGAGTTGGAAAGAAGATGATTGTGAGCTAGAAGACAAGGTAATTTAGGTAAGTTATTCTTTTGATTTTTCTAAGTTAGGCTTGTCTTCTTCCTCCCTTGTAGAGTCACGAATTCAAGGGTCAAATGGGGTGTCTTAATTGACATTGAAGAGCCAAGGACAAGCATGTTAGGTCACATGGAAAAGAAGGAATCTAGAAAAGTGAATTCTAGATCCACTTTTTACTTTTTCTCATTTGTTTTTGTTCTAGCTCACATGGCCTTATTCCATGGCCTAATTTCGACAGCTTGCTGGTCAAACGAGACCTACATACTTAGACAATAAGTAATATAACACATGGGAAGGTGAGTCACCATGTTCTATGCTTTTTATAAACTTTTAATGCAATTTTTATACTAGTTTTGCTCTCAAAATCGGCCCCTATAGAGAGTCTTGTTGACTAGTCACACCAACTGATTTAGAAGGTCATTTTAACCCTTTTTAATATTACCAATTCGTGGTATGTCAAAACTACAAGGCAATTGCGTAAAACGCGTTTTCGTGACACCCGAAGGTGTGTTTTTTGTGCTCTAAGGAAATTTTGGGCAACAAATTGTTTTTATGAGTTCCAAGTGTTTGTAAACACTTATTATAGTAATTAACATATATTAAGATGTTACATTGGGTTATATGAGGTTATATCAACCCATGACATAATTTACGGGCCATCGGGACACACCCGGGCAAAAAGGAGCGTTAAGAAATCCTCCTGTGGTTTTTGTTGAATTTTGATGAACCACTTCGTGGGTTATCTTTAGAATGGTAAATAATGATATTAGGAACTCTAGGAATTAATTTTATAGGAGTTCGTGCCACCTCGGTACTCCTCCGAGCTTTTCTTGCTTTAAGGGCGCGCGTGAGCACTCCCGAGCGTTTTGCGTATTTGACTGAATATAGCTTAGGGAATATATTTATATATTCATATGATGAGTGTATGACCATTTGGTTTGAGTTTTAGAAGGTCATACAAGGTCATGCTTGATCACATGTTTCTAAGGCGTTTTAGCGTTTATGGTGAAACGACAATTTTTACGTAACGTTTTCATGCATGGGTTTGCATGCGTACGTGAACTGATTTATGTTTGGATTATATTCCAATAAATAATGATTTAATAATATTATTTAGATTTGGGGTATTTCATAGTGCATAAACTTAAATTGCATGGCATTTAGGCCCTTAAATAGCATGGCTCTTAGGCCCTTAAGATGCATAAATCATAAACACTGAATTTCCCACATTGTATTTGCCTTTGACCTGCAAATACACTCAACAATACATATGCCTTTTACTAAGCCCTTGAGAGCATTCTTCTAAGTCATTTTCCCTTAGCTCCTTAAATCATTTTCATAAGCAATATAAGCTCATTTCTCCTTAGACTTTAAACCACCTTAGGTTAACACATTTACCTCTTCTCCTCACAAACTTCTTTCTTGTTTCCTTGACTAAATTGGCAAGGCTTTTGGTTGCTTGTCAACTTCTAAACATTATACAAATAATATAATGAGTATACAAGCTTTAAGCTTCATCTCATTGTAAACCCTAGTTACACATATTATCTTAACACCTTAAGGTAATTGTTTTACCTTTGGAATTGGAAGAGAGCTTGAATAAGTATCAAGAGAGGACACCTCCTAGCCCTTGGAAGATTCAAATGAAGCTAAAACAAGCAAGGTAAAGACACCATTGTGAGGTGAATTTTCGGACAACACAAAAACATGAAGGAAACATCATTTTTCTTTGAGTTTCCTTACCTTGAAGCAAAGGAGAACAATAATATGTGAAAAGGTGAGCTCAAGCTCCTCCCATGGTGATTCCTCTTGGCACTGAAATGGAGCTCTTGGGATTCTGAAACGATAGAATTGAAGAGCTTGATGAGAGGAAGCGAATGGTGGTCTTAGAATTTAATTTGGTCAAATGAGCTAGGAGATACAAGTGGTCAAAGATGGAAAATAATGGTGGTGTTGGTGTTGCTGTAGCAAACCATGAATGGAGAGCAAGAAGAGATAGAAGAGAGGTTGAAGACGTGTGGGATGAAGAGAAATGAGAGAATGAAGATTACTTTTGCTTTTAGAAGTTATTTATACCTTAAAGCAAATAGTAACCATTAGTCATCATTTGTTACTTAATAAACTAACATGTGTGGTGTCTCATTACTACAAAAACCGGCCCCCCATTATGTTACTAAGGGTATTTTAGTCTTTGTTAGCCAATTTATTAACTTATACAAACATATGTTACAAACTAGCTTATTTTAGTTACTATTCACTAAAACAAGGCACATAGATGTGAAATTTTTGATTTCCCATTGATATAGACTTCCAAATGTGATACTATATAGTACACATTTTAATTAAAGAGTAATGATGGACATTTAGCCATTCAAAACTCATTTACAAGACAATTTTTCAAAAATGTGCTTTAAGACTCCTTAAAGCACTTTTTGTGTTTTAACTTGTTTTCAAGCTTGGTTGTCTTTGGTAATTGATTTAATATGTTCATTAACATATTTATAAGGTATAGGTATGACCATTAGGTCTTATACAAATTTATCCCAAGCTTAGAGCACATTTTTGCTCTTATTGACTTTAAGGTATTTTCTTGTGTTTTGTTTGGTTTAACTGTCTACCAAAGTTTCCTAAGGGCTTAATTTGCCTTATTAAATCATAATTGACTATTATTTAGTCTTGGTAAGTTCTTTGGGTCCTGACCAAGTTCACTCCAAGCTTAAAGCATGTTTTTGCTCAAACCGTATCTTAGTGCTTTATTGCATTTTACTATGGTTTGAATTGTTCACTAATGTTTCTAAGGAACTTTTTAGCCTTTACATACCATAGTTTAAATGTTTAACAACATATCAAGGTTTGGGGTATTTCATTTCACCCACTAACAGTCATTGGTTCTCGCATTTAATCTCCCCTTGCCTTGTGCCTATCGATGCATATACATGCATACCAGCTATTCCTTTTCTCACATGCACCAGGTGCTGCATATGCAGAAACTCCTCGCACGCCTCTCTGATTGCTTCTGCACGCAAGGTAAGTGCTGCTGATTAGCATTGCTCTTTTACTTTCTTTCACTACTGTAACACCCCTACCACTAATACCGTCATTACTGTACAAATACTTACCTTCGTAGCGGATAATACATACACAACGGCGGGTGTACAATGCCGCTAGTCACCCACGTGACTAACAAGGCCAGCTACACTACTACATACTATCGGTCTGATGAATTAAATATACCGAGTACTCTACACAATACATTACTTTCCCTTGCATACTCAACCATAATTCAATTACAACTCCAATACATTACTATACCGAGTATACTACAATCCTTAAATTACCGATACAGTTTGGACTTCCAAATTCGCATTACAATTCGCATTACAATTCGAATACAATTCCTATAATTAAGCTACCCATGCTTACATAGCAGCCCCATCCTACACTCCCGAACGGCGGTCAGCTTCAAGTACCTGTAAAATAAAAACGGCGCCCCTAGGGGCTCAGCAAAATTGCTACATATGAAATTCGCATATACCGCGTGCTAACCGCGGTACGCCGACTACTTTGGGTCGGATATACATGGAGTTCATTTTACATGCATACACACATACTATTACTACAACAATACAATCAACAATACTTACTTACATATACAAGGTTCATTACCTACCAAGGAAGACAAGTTGTCAGTCAACCGTTCATTTATTTATTCGTTCACCCGGTTAAATCGGATGCTCTCTTCCTCCTTGTTCGGGTTCACAAGTTAACAACAAGCTTAACCTTTCTTACTCGTTGTTTTACTCACGTTGCGCTCATTACCCTACTCATTATTTACTTATGCTCTACTCAGCTCTCACTACTACTATTACTTAATCTTGTTCGGTACTCATCACTTACTCTCGCATACTCAGTACCCATGCTTTTCTCCTTACTCATACTTACTCATTGCCCGGCATACTCGTACTTACTCATTACTCAATACTCATTACTTTACTCATACTTACGCAATACTCAATACTCATTACCTTTGGCCTCCGGGCGAAGTCATACACAAGACTCGCCACCGGGCCTACAAATACAAAGGGCTATACACTCAGCTCCTCAATATACGAATATCCGATTTTTACCGAACTACTCAAATTCCCAACACTCCTCTCTCGGAGTATCTTACAATCTCATGGATTAACCTAGAAGTATCTCTCTCGATAACCTCCACTTGCTTAGGGAATTGCCACCGTCTAGTATTCTCAGATTTAAGGGTTTCCCCAACGTATCAAATACTCTCATGTTCGGGACATTACTTACATCAGTCGGGTCATCTCATATTGGGTCGACTAGTTGCTAAGGGGTTTGAAGATCCCTCATCATTCTTTACTACTCCTATGGTTAATGACTTGCATCAACATTGATTCCTCTAGTAGGGGTTATTTATATACTCCCATTACTTATTGTTTGTGGATTATTCATTTCGGTTCTCCTACCGTTATCGGGAGGTTACTACTCCCGTGCACTCTCTCACATTCTAGTGAGTTCTTGGGTTTGCGTTAACGTTTATTGGTTTGCTAGTTTAGTGCGTTTTAACGTTTCCGTTAGTTCACAACATGACTCTTACTACGAGTCACTAAACAACAAGACTCATCTATGAGTCAGTCTACGCACTAAGTGAAGCCACACAATCAATCAAGAAGGGTTAGCTCATACAACATACAGAAAGACATACAATGAAAGGCAATAAACTGTTTTCATGCTTTAGTCTTGATTAGCCGGCATACAGCACACAAATCAACGTAACTCGGTTAGCATACGGGGCATGAGAAAATTATACCTTCCACCGGGGTTAGCTTTACCATGTGTTCCCTTGTTCCTTGGTTCACACTTGTTCCACTGGTAATGTTTCAAACATTGTTATTAATGCTATGCTCATACGGTACATCAATAACTACTACTCCCGTACTTACCCCGTTGTCCCGTTATACTTAATTTAACTCATGTCAAATTATGTCCTTACTTCTCACTCACTTCCTACACTTGTTCACACTTCTTAGGACCTTTAAATATCACCAAACAAGGCCTTAACAACTTCCAAAACCATTACCATTCAATCCCCCATCATTTAAACCCTAAAAATCACTTTCTACAAGAATTTGGGGGTAGTCCGGGACTTGGTCCTTACCTAGAGTCCCGGACCAATACATTGTTAAACTCTCGGCTGATTTTTCACTATGGTCCGGGACCTTGTCCTGGAGTGTAGTCCCGGACCAGGTATAGACTTCAACTCTCGGCAGGAAAATAACATGTGGTCCGGGACCTTGTACCTAGGCCAAGTCCCGGACCAAGGTGGGTGATGTACTCTCGGCATAAAATTGACTGTGGCCCGGGACTTTGTTCTAGGACCAAGTCCCGGACCCTGCTAAAACCTGCCACACACTTGATTTTTTTTTCACCCCCAACTCAATCCATAATCCACACTTAAACTTTCCCTAATGTTTCCACCAGTATTCCACATAATTAAACACCTCAAAACATGCTCTAAACCACTCCAAATCCTTGGTTAAACCTTTACTCCAATTCTTGCTTACTTTCTACAAAACTTCATTACCACTTTCACCTTTTGCACACTTGTGCATTTCTAGCCTCTCCTTGCTAGTTTCTTCCTCTTACCAAACTTACCAAATCACTCAATGACATTACAAATCATTCCTAGGCAAGTACATTAACTAAACCCAAGCTCAACTCTTGTTTCCAAAGCCTTGCACACTAACTCATTCCAAGCATTTCTAAGATTCTCTTAGCCATGTTGCTACAGATTTTTACACTTCCCTTATCCATCCTCCATTTACCATTCCAAGGTTACCAATCATCTCTAACCTACACTACAAGCACCTAGTTTCCCCAATACACTAAGTCCTCTTTAAACACTTGTTTCTCCTATCAAAATTTTGCCATAAGCTCCCCATAAATCTTACATACTCCAAACCGTCAATTCTCACCAATTTCATTCCTAATCTAGCCACACCCTTACAAGGGTCCTACCAGAAATACAAAGCAATACTCATTACATCATTACTCCACCAAACATCAATGCCAATACTCATACTCAATATACTTGGCTCTAAGGCCTACAATTCACTTATTAGTTCCCAAATACTCAAAAATTCATAAACTTCAATACTAATACAATAGTTTAGGTTCTTTTATTTGTTTACCCATTCCCATCACTCTAATATATTAAAATTAAGCATTATGAATGAGCTCTTACCTTGAGCTTATAATTTCCTTCATTCTTTTCCAATTCTCCTCTTTTTCACTTTCTTGCACAAATCGGTTATGTGGGGAATGGAGTTGCCAAACTCCATTCCCATCACCCAAAGCACACAAAAACAAGTATAATTAATATACTAACCCTTACATTTATGCTAGTTCATTGAAATGTTTAAAGCAAGATTTCTAGGGTTTACCTTTGGAGTGTTTTAGGAGGGGTTTTAACCCTTGGTTCAACAAGGTGATTCTACCACCATTGCAAGGTTGAATTTAAGCTCAAAAGAGAGAGAAAAATAAGGCATTACAAAGGGCCAAAATCTGCTACCAAAAGAAGGTGGAGAAAACTTGAATCTTTTATGGAGATTTTTACCTTAATGGAGAGAGGAGACTCCAAGCTTTAATTTGATACCACTTTCTCTTCAAATGGGCAAAACCCATGGAGATGAACTTTCTCATTTTGAGATTTTGAAAAGAGAGAAGTGTAGACGATGATGATGGGAGTAAGAATATGTAATTATTTTTACATTTGGAGCTCACATGAGGTAGATCATGGAGGTAAAGTGGAGAAGCCGTGGATGGGTGTTGAAGCTCTCAAAAATCTCCATCCAAGGGGAGTAAGAGAGAAAAATCGGTGGGGGAAGGAGAAGGATGGGAGAGAGATGAGGGAATGAGTGAGTGAGGAGAGAGAGAGTCCCCTTTTTACTTTTTGTACTTTTACTTTTTGCTTTTTGATTTACTTATTTGTTAGTTGTGTGTGTGTGTGTGAGAGGGAGGGGTTAATTAACCCATTAAAAACCGGCCCCCACATGTATTACTAGTTGGAGCGTTTTTCGTCTTTTACAGAAAACGCTCGTTATTTTACCCGGTTTCGGTACTAGTCACTAACCGGGCCCGTTTTCTGGAATTTTCTCGTTTCTTTAATTTTATTGGTTATTAAGCTTCCATTAATGCTTAATTATTTTTATTTAATAATTTATAATTTTTACGGGTTCGTTTGACCACTTAAAATCACTATTTCGGGTTTTCTCGAAAAACGTGCACTAAAGCTCTATTAGCGTTTTAATACATTATTTGGATCCGTTTTCTTCGGGAGTTGTTCTCATATATTATTTTGGTCTTATTACACCCTAGGAATCCATATAATACGCTAACCGAGGTCTCTTACCTCCTATGGTTATTTAACGCTTATTTAGCGTTTTTTGCTTTTTAAGGCGTTCTTTATTTCTTTTGGATTTATTTTCCTCACCAAAATTACTTAGGCACTATTAGGCCCTAAAATACCATATTAGAATACTTTAATCACCATATATTAGGTTCGGGGTATTTCAATCTACCCCCTTAAAGAACTTTGCCCTCAAAGTTAGTGAATCTAATATTGTTACTTGTATAAATACTCTATGCTAAGGTTATGACCTCTACATATAACTTGTCAAACGCCAAATGTCTGACATGATGCATACTACACATCCAAACAGCATGTCACTGCATGCAAAGCAATCAAAAATATCCGTTACAAGCTCCCCAAGGGGTCCGTCCGCAGATAAATGAGGTACCATCCTCTCCCATGTCAAGCGATCCCTCAGGTACCGGTCACGTTTGAACGCTTACGCTTTTTAGTTCATGACCGTCATGACTTTGAGCACTTACTCTTTTTGGCTCTACGGTCCTTTGGTTCAGATCAAATTCATTTGCACATATAGAGATCCTCAGGCACTTACTCATACTTACTTACTCATACTTACTCATACTTACTCGGGACTACGCTGCCCCAGTGCCCTTGGAAAAATACAAAACACACACTATCACCGCACCCAACCGGCCACTTAGGACCGCCGACGAACGGTGTAGTGGTTTCAAAACTAATCAACACTTCCACTGACTCAAAACTAGCTTCTTCTCCTATGGTTTCGACCGGATACCCGTGCCTAGGCATGGAAGATCCACTAGCGCCCGTGGGAGCGGTTTCAAAACCGATCCTCATTCTCAAGTTTGAAGAAAACATTGTACCAAATTACTTTTGGAAATTCATTTTAAAAACTTGCATACATCACCCAAATTCCAATTTATGATAATTTCACCTATTACTAGTGTTATTGCTATGACCACTTAAGGGGAGATTCCAGAGTCCTTCAACCCCAATGTGATCAGCATTGGTGTTGAATTATCCTTCCACCACAATTTGTGTTCGGTTTCCCTTGATCGCTAGCAAATCAAGTTCCACCTCCCACCTCCATTCAAACAGACAAATCATCAAACATTATTTCATTTTCTACCTTTTTAATCTTGCTACTCATAATCACACACATACATTTTTCCAATTCCTAGAATTCACTTACTCACTTACTAATTATCTCATCAATTATTACTACATCTTCTCCAACTACTATACTTTAGGAAATTCATGGGTATAATATCCCATTAATTTGCTATACTAAATTTATGCTCATAAAATACATCGGCTTCATACCGATTTATACTCATCACATACATCGGTTCCATACCGATTTGTACTCCTCAAGTCTCCCATATGTACTAATTCCTCATACTATTACCAATCGGGGTGCTCATTCCCCTGGAGTTTCTCTACTCCTTTCCTATTCTAATTTCCCAAATAACTACAATTACATGATGAGTGAATACAAATGTTTATGTAACATAAGTATAAACCATCAAAACGAATTCTCTTGCGCTATGCGCATTGTAGTTTACGCCCTTATCACGTAAAACATACATTTCGCGGTTTTCGATCTACCCCCCTTAAAAGGGATTACGCCCACGTAATCTACCATGTGTCAACATTGGACATTGGTCGAAGGCAGTGGCGGAGACAGGCCTGGTCTGGAGGGAGCAAAACACCCCCTAACTTTGTTAAATTACATAAATTTATAGTGTAAAAAAAATTTTTTTTAGAAAAATTTAGTAAAAACCCCCCCTAATTTTTTATAATTCTGTCTTTGACCCCCTCAACTTATATTTCTGGCTCCGCCCCTGGTCGAAGGCATTTAGCCGTCATGGAGTGGTTCAGCTTCCATGCGGTCTATTCACTAGTACAAAAAACGACTATTTCGGCGCCCCTATTTCGGCGGTAGTAGATAAAACCACCGAAATAGGGGTCCGAGATGTATCCGGTCTGTAAAGAAGGGGTCTATTTCGGCGGTTCCTAACAAAGAACCGCCGAAATAGGCCATATTTAATAATAAAAAAAATAAAAGAGACCTATTTCGGCGGTTCCTTCTATGAAACCGCCGAAATAGGTGTTTCTATTTTCTTTTTTTTTTAAAAAACGACCTATTTCGGCGGTTTTTTGTTAGGAACCGCCGAAATAGGTATTTTTATTTATTTTTTATTTCAGAGGGTCTATTTCGGCGGTTCTTAACAAAGAACGCCGAAATAGGTCCTTTTATTATTACCCCCCAGACCCCCTCGACACAATTACGATTTCAGTAGCCCCTAATTAACCCCTCTCTCTCTCTTCTATGCGGCGACCTGCGAACCGACGCCACCTGCCACCACACTGCCGTCTCCCGCCCTCCTCCTCCTCCGCCTTCGCCGGACGTCGCGCCGTCGGTGGTCGTCGTGTCGGTGTCGTCGCCGCCGTTCCCCCGCCCAGCAATAGAGGCGCTAGCTAGGTGAGTTAAAACAAAACCTAACTTTAAGTTTCGGTTTTGTTTAATTAATTGCTAATGTGTTGTTAAAATTGATAGATGTTGTCACATTGTGATTGTGGATGCTGATATGTATTGGTGTGTGAAATCTTTGCAAGATTTGGTTGTTAACTAATAAATTTATGTATGCACACAAGGTGTTTGACGAAATGTCCGAGTGAATTTTTTTGCTGTTTTTGGCCCTTCTTTTAAGTATAGTTAGGTTAGCGTATTGGGCTAGATTAATTATGCTTATATATGGGTGGAACAATGTTTGAGCATTATTTTGTTTAAGTGTAGTTAGGTTAGCTTATTTGTCCACTTAAAATTACTTGTAATTCAAATTTCATAAGTAAATATACATTGTAATATACATTGGTGAGTGAGATCTCTGCTAGTTATTTTTGCATAAATAAGCACACATAAATCAGAAAAATTTCATAACTAAATTTGTTTTCAAGAAAAGATTTTAAATATTGTATTGTTTATTTAATAGTAAAAGTGCGGTGGGGATCTTTAATATTTTTTCTTATGCAATGAAAATGGAATGTATATTTTGTTTATCTAATTGCACAAAATTTGTACTAATCACAAATGTAAGTTTACTTGTTCGAACAAGTAATATAATTAAGCATTAAGATTTGTCCTTTCTTCATAAACAATGTAGTCAAGTTGATGAGTTATCATCTTTGACACTAAGTTCCCACTCTCTGTAGATTGTATTAGAGTTATACTTAAAAAAATTCTTATTGTGCTTGTTTGAATGAGCTAACGATAACTTTATAATTACTATTTTGATTATGATATTATATTATCGTTAATACAAGAGTGTGATGCATAAGAGGTATATTGAAATTATGGATAACATGTTGAACATGGAAAAATACAATTTAGGTTGTTATGTAAGTTATAGTTTGATCTTATCATTTATGAGTTGTTATGAACAACTTCATTCATTAGAAAAAATACTATTAACATTCGGTAGAGTATATATATATATATATTAAATATGAGTATTGTAATATGAGTCGTTAAGTTTAAATATAAAATTATTGTAATTGAAATGTGAATTTGTTCAACTCTTTATGAGTCGTTTAGATTGAGTGTGAAAATTATTTGTTGATTTATGTACTATGTTGCGCCCCTGTTGTAACAATATGTTGGCGCCCTCAATTTCATATTTATTTGCGTGTGCGTTTGCCTCTGTAGAGATTGGTATTGCTACACGCGCCTCGCACACCCGATTGAGAAGAGGGGCTGAAAACAATTCATTTAGGACCGGTAATTTTTTTTAATTTAACTCTTCATTCTCTCACTTACTGTAAATTTGCAACCTAACTGCATATAAGGAACAAACTCAACTACTGAGTTTCTCTTGTGTCTATAATATTGTTTGATGTATGTGTATATGTCTAACAATATCTAAAATTTTTTTAATCAGGTCTCACTACATTCAAGTCCGTGAATCACCTCTCTTGTTTCCCGCCTTCTTCCATTACTGTTGCACTTTCCTCCTCTGTGCACAAGTAAGTAACTAAACCTTATTTTTTGTTTACTAAATGCAATTATGTATTTAATATAAGTGCTAGCACATAATTTAGCTTCATTCCATATTTGTTGATGCATTTCTTTTGTAATTTATTTTTTGTTGCTCCCTTGCAGAGACATATCAGAAGTGGTATTGCTGCATCTCTCGCACAGAAGCCTACCTCTCACGCACCAGTCTCCCCTCTCTATAAATCCTTAAAAAACAAGTACGTATTTTAACTCTCGATTCTGTTTTAATCTCTAAACCGGTTTGAACTTATACAGTGGAGAATTGAAAATGTTGGTTTGATGATCTGAATTCGCAATTGGTTTTCAGTTAGCTAGTAAAGAATTGATTTATTTTAATTGTTGGTTCCTGCCATTGTTGGAATGTTTGTGGTTGTGATGACTTTGGTGAGTGCTGAATAATAAGCACGGGATGTGTACAATTATGCAAAGGTCATGTCGAATTTTTTTGTAGAAAAAGTATTCGTAATATTGTTTTAAACACCGTTTTCTATTTAGAAGTGCAACAATTTGTTAATTTAAAATGCTAGTTTATTTTGTGATTGCACAACCTTAGAGTTAGGCTAGACTAATTGACAATCATCCCAGTCATGCTCCATTAGGAAATAAACATGTGCAACTTAATACAGACCATATTCTACAATGGCTCTAACTCACACCTTTGATCTGTTGCACATATAGTATGGAGCGTGATTGGATGTATGGTGATAGAGGGGAACATTTTGACAAAATGCTGAAAGAGTTTTGCAAAGCTGCAGTGCAACACAAAGACAGGACAAAGGCGGACAAAATTCCATGTCCTTGTGTTGATTGTGGTGTGGTTAGACATTATTCAAGCATCAACGTCATACAATTGCATGTGAAGACCCGTGGTTTCATGCCGCATTATAAAAAATGGATTTTTCATGGAGAACCTGTTGAAGATAATGCTTCATCTTCCTATAGTCACGATCGGTGTAACTCAAGAACCGAGCAGACATTCGATACTATTAACGAGTCAGAACTCCCAAGCGCTTCTGAAGTCAATGTTGACAGTGAGTCGACTTATCATGATGAGCAAATGGACGAGATGCTTAATAACGTTGAGGATAATTTTGTCGACCGGCCGGATGAGTATCAAAGGTTGTTGGACGCATCCAAAAGGCGTTGTATCCTACTTGCACTAAGTACACGAAATTGACAGCTATATTGAATTTGTTCAACCTGAAGGGAAGATATGGATTGAGTGACAAAGGTTTCACGGCATTCCTTGAGCTGATTCATGATATGCTACTGGATGAGAATGGTCTCCTTACCACCACGTATGAGGCAAAGAAATGGGTGTGTCCATGGGAGTAGTGTACAAAAAAATTCATGCGTGTCCAAACAACTGTGTGTTGTACAGGGGTGAATACGAACATCTGGACAATTGCCCGAAATGTTTTGTTGTCCTGGTATAAGCATAAAGATGGTGAGTACTCCTCCGTTCAGAAAAAAAGCCCTCCAGCAAAACTAGTTGGTATTTGCCGATTATACCCAGATTCAAACGGTTGTTTGCGAATCCGAAAGATGCAAAGAACTTACGATGGCATGCAGAGGGTAGAAAGAGTGATGAGAAACTAAGACATCCAGCAGATGGGCCTCAGTGGAGAAACATCAATAGACGGTACAAAGAACATTTCGGACATGAAGATAGGAATCTAAGGCTTGGGTTATGTACTGATGGAATGAACCCGTACGACACATTGAGTAGTCAACACAATACATGGCCTGTTCTGCTAGTGATCTACAATTTACCCTCATGGTTGTGTATGAAACGAAAGTACATCATGTTATCTCTCCTGATATCTGGTCCCAAGCAGCCAGGTAATAGCATTGATGTGTACCTTGCCCCACTGATCGACGATCTGAAGCTATTGTGGAATGAGGGGACCGTGGTATATGATGCTTATGCAAGAGAGAATTTCACGCTCAAGGCTTTGTTGTTCTGTACCGTCAATGACTTCCCTGCGTATGGGAACTTGTCCGGTTACACGGTTAAAGGAACATTTGCATGTCCCATATGCGAGGAAGACACTTGTTCGGACCGTTTAAAACATTGTGGGAAGAATGTTTATATGTGTCATCGACGTCTTCTCCCCGAAGATCACCCTTATCGAGTAACGAAGAGAAAGTTGTTCAATGGTCAAGCCGAAACTCGTGTGGCCCGTCTACCTCTGAGCTCTGAGGAAGTGTACGAAAAGGTTAAGGACATTGCAAATGTATTTGGAAACACATCAAAACCGGCGAAAAACATTTGGAAAAAGTGTTCTATCTTTTGGGAACTACCTTATTGGCGTCATCTTTCTGTGAGACACTGCTTAGACATCATGCACATTGTGAAGAACGTTGGTGAGGCAGTGAGTGGGACTTTACTCAATATACCCGGCAAAACAAAAGACGGATTGAAAATCAGAAAGGACATGCAAACCATGGGTATACGAAAGGAGTTACACCCACAAGAGAATGGGAAACGAATCTACCTACCTCCTGCATGCTACACGCTCTCAAAGGCTGAAAAGATTAGTTTCTGCAAATGTCTGCACTCGGTAAAGTACCGTCTGGGTACTCTTCAAACTGGAAGAACATTGTATCGATGAAGGATTTAAACTTTTAGGCATGAAATCTCACGATTATCATGTACTGATGTTACATCTTCTTCCGGTCGCAATTCTAGGGATATTGCCATCTGATGTCAGAAATGCTTTAACTCGGTTATGTTTCTTTTTCAACGTTGTTTGCTCCAAGGCAATTGACGTAACCTCTCTAGATGATCTACAACGTGAAATTGTTATTACATTATGTCAACTTGAGATGTATTTCCCACCATCTTTCTTTGATATAATGGTGCATCTAATTGTGCACATCGTTCAAGAGATACAGTTCTGTGGTCCGGTATACTTACGGTACATGTACCCTTTTGAACGGTACATGGGTATTCTGAAAAGTAGAATGAAGAATAGGTATCGACCAGAGGGGAGCATTGTTGAAGCAACAGTGACTGAGGAAGTCACGGAATTTGTGACCGATTATTTGAGTGAGGCAGAGTCTATTGGTATCCCAAAACCACGACACTATGGCAGGTTTAAGGGCAAAGGTGTTATTGGTAGAAAGATCGTGCAAGTTTCGCGTCTACTTATTCATCAAGCACATTTGTTTGTCTTACAACATCTTGAGGTTGTTGAACCTTATTTGGAAACCCATATGGTTGAGTTAAGGCATCAAAATCCTTTGAAAAGCCACATTTGGCTAACAAAGGAACAAAACCGAGTTTTTATCCAATGGTTCAAAGATCATGTGCTGACATTAGCATCATCAGATCCAGAAGCTGTAAGCTAAGAGATCAGATGTTTGGCAATCGGACCTGAAACTAATATTACATCATTTGAGGGGTATGATATTAGTGGGTATACATACTACACTGCACGCCAAGATGCCAAATCGATAACCGGAATAGTGGGGTAAAAATTGAAGCTACTGCCACTGAGTACCACAGCGGTAACCGATCTCAACCAGTTAGTAACTATAGTTGGTATTATGGTGTCATCGAGGACATCTGGGAACTAGACTATGACATTGATTCCTTTCTGTTGTTCCGGTGCAAGTGGGTGGACAACCGACGCGGGTACCAAAATGATGGAGGGCTTACCTTGGTTGATCTTTCACGGTTACACGGTTATAATGATGATCAATTTGTTCTGGGAAAGGATTGCGAACAAGTGTGGTATGTTGAGGATCCGAAAGACTGCAGATGGTCTGTTGTTCTTCCAGGAAGAAGGCCGGTTGTAATCGAAAATGAAAATGAGGATAACGATGAAAATGGGACTGTAGAGGAAACATCCTTGTTTCCTACTGGATTACCGGATTCGATTGATGATACCGAAAACGATTTGCTCTACGCACGATCAGACCATGATGAGGGTGTTTGGGTAGAAAATATGAAATGATTTATGTTTTTGTACGTGTCAGGTAATGTTGTTAGTAGAATGTAGACTGTAATGTCATCTTAACTGTTATTGTTATGCATCATAGTATTTATGTTATGAGTTTATCTGATGAAAATGCTTTATTATTTTTTTGCAGTGGATGATCACCCTATGGATGACCCCATTGGACGGCTTCTCTTGACTGGAGAACCTGAGCCACAGCAGAATAGACCAAGTAAGCGGGTCACAAGAGGAGGAAAGAAGAAGAAGGACCAGTTAGCAGTACACGAGACTGAGGCTGGCCCTTCACAGCAGACCGAAGAGGAGTCAGTTGTCCCACCAGAGGCGAGGAAGCAAAAGAAGAGAGGTGCAACACGTGGGCTGAAGGCTAACAAGGGCCCTCCTACAAACCGGTGGACTTCAATTAGTTCAACCAACCCCATGGAAATTGGAAGAATGACTTCACCGCTTACAGTAGCCATTTGGTGAAGTCATATTGCAACATAAACCACAACTGGAAGCAAGTGCCTCAATCATTGAAGGATACTATGTTTCAGCGTCTTCAGGTAAATCTCTACATTATTACTATGATCTTTTGTGAAATAATAGAACATTTATGTTTACTTTACTAACTGAATGATCATGTACGTAGTCTCGTTTCTCCGTGGATCCCGCACTTAAAAGGATGTGCTATCAGCGATGTCGAAACTGTTCCGGGACCACAAGAAGTTGGCTGACAAGTTCATCTACAAGATGCCTGCTCCAGAAGATCCAGATGATCCAGATCATGGTGGAGACGGTGAGAGACCACCATGGGAGGTTTACGAGGGCATAACAGAAGAGCAATGGGTACAATTTGTTGAGAGGCGTCACACACCGGAGTTCCAGGTGCACTTTATTGTCATACATACATAAATTAATCTTAATTTCATATGTTTTTTGTGTTCAATTTCACTAAACATGATCCCATTAATTTATGCAGGCTCTCCGTGCGCAACAACAAGCAAATGCTAAGAAGAATCTGTACCCTCACCACTTAGGTGGAAAAAGTATTGCTCAAAGGGTACCAGAATGGGAGCAAAAGGGATATCTGCCCACGGATGGCTCATTGAATGTCAGTGGCAGAAGAATGAAAGTGTGGGAGTTAAGCCACATTCCGAAGAACTCTACTCCCGAAAATCCTCAATACGATGAAGCCACGAGAGCAGTTATTGCTCAAATGGTAAGTGATATACATAATTAGACTGTTCATTTCATTTGTATATGAACTTATGTTAAACTAATAACTGTATTTGTGTGTTGTATTAGGGTGAATTAAGCTCTCAGCTCACCTAGGGCACCTGGACCTCACAGAGGAATGATGATCCTCTTACACGCGCTCTTGGTAAGAAGGATCATCCAGGTCGTGCCATTGGGTTTGGTGGGCACGTTGGTATCCGCCAGGAATTTGGCGTACCCGGGTCCAGAAGTGCACAGGGAAAGACGATTAGCTATGAGGAGCACCAAAGAGCGTTGGCTGAGATGGAGCAGAGGATTACTCAGAGCGTCGACGAGAGGATCGCTCACGCTATGTCAAGGCTTCAGCCACAGCAGCATGACAGCCAAGAGGTTTCTCGACCACCAGTTGAGTCACCCATTCAGCAGCAGAGTGCACCAGTAGTGAGAAGTAGTGTCCACTCGGCTGATCCGTTTCCCTATGCATCTCTAAAGGTTAGACTAACATTAAATTGAGTACATGACGATTAAGATTTTTCACTTGATCACTAATATCATCATAGAGGAATTCTCAATTTTTATCTAAACAAGTTCCACATAACACTCAGGCACCCACTGAGTGCCATCTGTTTTTACAAATTGGAGTAGAAGAGGTCATGGTGGCATGGGGAAAACTTTTCCCCTCTCTTCCAAATGATATTCTGCACGGTGAACCACTCCGACATTACCATGCACGAGTGCTTCTGGACGAATTTGTTGCAGAGCATGCTGACGTCGGTTTACCGGTGCCGATCCCTCAAAGACCTACCTTGCGTTCCGCACAAACTGCGACAGTGCAGTGGCCGATACGATTGGTCAGACTCCCTGGGCAGGTATTTACTCTTAACCGTTGCTATAAAACTATTGGTGTACCACCTTGCTTCCATATACTTAATTTGACTAATATCATAGGATATGAGCCGACCGAAGACTGATAAGGGCAAAGGAAAAAGAATTGCTGCGCCTGTGCAATCAAAGGCATCCACAAATTTCGTGCTTAGACCTGCTTTGGTGGAGAAAAGAATATTGGCCGGCCTGCCGACTAATATGCAGATTCTGCATTCATCCTTGTTGCTGCTGCTACCACCTGATTGTGATTCCCTCACTGTGGAAGATCCCGAGCGGATATTTCACTTTATAGTTCAAGGAGAAGATATACATCGATTTGGGATGTATATGTCCGACTTCGAGGAGTGCTTCAGGAGGGATTGGTTGAATGTGTCGATGATCAAGTCAGCCGCCATGTGAGTGACTTCAACATTTTGTATTTTGAATTCATTGATTGGTGATGAATTAGATGTTTGAATAAAAAGTTAATGATCGACTAATGATATTGCCTCATAGGTGGGTGCATGATAAGGCGATCAATGTCTATGAAGATCACATGAAGATCACAGATTCGGATTCCTGTGTCCTGCTATGTGCAGTGAAGTCTAGATGACAAGTGATATGGAAGGCCTTATGCAGTATATGACGAATGCCCTCTTTGAATGTTCTAACAAGTCATTTATTATGCTGCCATATCATTCAGGGTATGATATTTGACTATTTCTCTTAGTATTATCTAAAACATATAGTTTGTGTTAGTTGCTTAATGATTACAACACATTGTGTAATTTGTGGACAGTCGACATTGGTCATTGATTGTGCTGGTGATGTTGAAGCACCCACGAATCTTGCAATTTGACTCACTTGGTAAGGCTGCCAAGAGACCGAAGATCTCCACCGCAATACTGGGGTAATTAGTTTGTTATCGTAAACAACAATTATTATTACTTAACATTAACTGTTTCATAACTTGCTACTGATGCTTAAAACTATATATATTGCTGATGTATATAGTTCCATGAGAGCTGCATTATCTCTCCAGAATAAAACAATGAAGCGTGACATCCCTCGGAACCTAGTCAAGGTACTCTATTAATTGATAAATTTGTGTTATAATGTTTAAACTTGTTTATAACTGTCAATATGTGCGTTTGTATAGTGTCCGGTGCAGCCTGAGGGTTCAGAATGTGGATACTATGTCATGAGATTCATGAGTGACATAGTAGGAGCGTCGAACCTTTTACCAGAGCACTCGTTAGACAAGTAACATTCTTTGAAAGTTTCAGTTATGCTCTTTACATGTTGTTAGACTTGTACGTTTTAGATTAATGTTGATATTTTTTTCAAGGCTTACGAAGAAGTGTTCAAAGGTGGTCAGTATGATGATGCTCAAATTGTTGAGATGCTTGAGGAATGGTCGGAGTTCGTCTGCACAAGTTTAATGAATTGATGATCATGAAGATGTTTTTGTGAACTTTTTGGAGTATGTAATTGTAACTCTGTACACTTGTGGATGGTGTAATGGTAGATTTGAATTGTAATGTTGTTTTTTAATTGTTATGAAAGTGTGTAAATAAGTGTAATTGCATTGGTTTTGTTAACTCTCAAATTGTGGTGCGTCGTTGGTATTAATTGGGAGCTTTTATAACTTTTTAAATGTGTGCTGGAGCACCCTGTATGGATGAAGCTTTATTACAGGTCTCATTGAAACAAATGCGGTGATTATATATATATATATATATATATCTAATATGGAAAAAACAAAAAAAAAATACCCCATATCTCGGCGGTTCTTAGAGCACAACCGCCGAGATAGACCCATGGGATTGACCGATGCAGAGTTTGACCATGAGTCTATCTCGGCGGTTCTTAGAGAACAACCGCCGAGATAGACTCATGGTCAAACTCAGCATCGGTCAATCCCATAGGTCTATCTCGGGGTTGTGCTCTAAGAACCGCCGAGATAGACTCATGGTCAAACTCAGCATCGGTCAATCCCATGGGTCTATCTCGGCGGTGTGCTCTAAGAACCGCCGAGATAGGTACACCTATTTCGGCGGTGCTCATTTCGGCGGTTCACAACCGCCGAAATAGGCCCATTGGAACCGCCGAAATAGGCCTTTTTTCTACTAGTGATTATACAATGTTCCTTGATCAATGGGTCTTAGCCGAATTACTGGTTAGTCCCAGCATCAAGAATTTTCATCGGAGTTTATTTAACTCTTAACCGGGTTCGGTTCTAGCCCAAATGGCTTTAAGGCATTGATGATTAACCTTTATTCACTACGTGTTTCCACTTAGATTTCTGGGCCCACTAGCTTCTGCTGCGTGACCCTGATAACTTGGGTAATTCGTCCTTCTTGTTATCCTTAACATGCTACAGATCACCTTTTTATCCCTCTTATTGTGGGAATAAGGTTTATTGACCAAGTGTGGCGTTCTTTTACTGTGCTCAAACTCAATGAGTTTTAGATTTGTAACCAGCTCTCTGGCAATCTATATACATACTGTTTGTACTCCCATGATTATTCATTGGGTTCCTCTAACTTATTGTCGGTTGAGGTCGAGCCACTACTTAGTTGTAGTGCTTCCTCTGTTGTTCGTAGCTTCTGACTTATGCCCTTATCTGATTCTGTACAAGCGTTCTTTATTTGTATGACCTTGCATTTTTATGCATCGGTCCTAGTGACTTTCTTAAGTCTTCTTTCCCTTTTATTCCAATGGAATTAACATCTTGTGATTGTCAGTGTGTTTCACACTCCTCGTGCTTCTTTAGCCTTGGGCCGCACGATTTGTTTCAAAGCTTTTGCTTAACTGGCTTATGCCATGTACATTGGTGGAAGGGAAATTTTCCACGAATTACATTTCCATATTCCTAGCTATCCCACTAGATCATTAACTACACAAGTGTAGAGGCATAAACCCTTGGCAGTAAATCTCTCATGTGAAATAGGAATTAATATTACTTCCTGGTGTGGTGCTTCATCATTTGGTGCAGACTCCTGGCTTGTTGCCCAGTCTGTCCACTATCTTGTATTAAAAATTCCGTAGCATTGGGTGCTTATTCACAAACACTGGTCGCCTGCTGCGCACCATGTTCTTACCGATTCTACAGTATTGGATTACATGGCATCCGCTGTTGCTAGCTTCAGCTCATGCATTTCCACCATTTATACCATGGTTTGGTGTTTATACTTCTGAGCTCCTTGAGCGTTATTTACTTATACCTTACGTTTCCATATATCGTGTTCGTTCTGAACCGGTTACTCCTTAGTTGTCAACACTGCTATTTAAGCTTATTTGACATCGCTTGGCAGTAATTGCATGCTCAAGCTTCACTACATTAGTAGTTTTGTAAGGGTTGTTTATTGATGGTATCCCCTTCTTTAGAATCCATGTTTTCACCGCTCTCGCGGTCTCACATTTATGAGGGGTATCCTTGCTTGTTGGTCATTAATCTTTTATTGGTGTCGTCCTTGACCACTTTCCATATGGTTCACAATGGGTTTTTGCAACCGTCGAATTATGTATTGTAATGGTTTCATGGCATACTAGCCATATTGCCTAGAGCTCTGCTCATCATAGGTTGTTCCCAAGTGGTTACTTCTCCGTAAGCCATCGCTGAGTTTGGAGGTGATGCCGGGATCCAAGATAAGATCGTCGCATCACGCTTCCGCTTGTTGGAGACCCTTTAAGTATCTTGGTATTGATCGATACCATTCATTAATTTGGGGTATCCCCTATCAAGTGGGATCTCTTCGGTGTTCTAACTAGATGTTCATTCCAATTGTGGTGTTCTTACCACGACATCTCGTTCAACTGTGTTGACTTGATACCCTTTATGGATCGCTCCTGGGTATTACTGATTATACGGTGGCATCTGGCTGACATCTATGAGTATGTGCAGTTTGTTATCCTACCTTGCGGTTCTGGATCCGAGTTATCCGTTGAGGGTTATAGCGTCTCCCATTCTTAGGGTAGACCATTGGTGTTTTTCCTTATGTTATAACGGGTTTGATATTCCCTTCGGTGATGAATGGTATTCCTCCTCGGTACCTTATATGATCACCCTGTGTGTTTGTGGTAGTTGTTCTGCGAATTCCATCCCGTTCATTGAATACTGATGTGTTAATGTTAGGCATTTGCCTTCCAGTGTTCAGACTGGGTATCCCTTCCAGTTATCACGCTTTACTTTGATATCTTCGAGACATATCCAATGTCTTGTTCTGTTGTTAGTGCTTCTAGCACTTCTTAACTCTTAATGGTTCTCCTGGAGTGAGTTTCTGACTCCTTAGCTTGTAAGCTTATCTGAGTTCCTTTTGCTCGTTTGAAGCATCCAACAGTTTGGGTTTAAATTTACTTATGGTCCGTAGAACGGAGCTGACTACTTCTCGTGTTTCGTACACTACATGTATACATACGTGGGGTACCTTATTGGCACGTTACCACTTACCTAACTATTTGTCGGGCCCGCAAGCTCCTTCGGAGTGCGGTCGTCCCACATCCCGTATTTGGGTACACTCGTAGTGCTCGTCACACGCTAGGTGAAGCATTCTATTGTCAACTCCTCTGGTATCATTCTATGATACTCACCATAATTCCGTTTTTTTGGTTTTAAAAAAAAATCTGAGGTTTAAAAGAAAGGTTGGTAGTTTTGAAAGAAAATTTTGGGTTTTGAAATAACAGTTCGGTGTTAAAAGAAATTCTTCATGGCGTTGCCATGTTTGAGGTCTTGACCAAGTCCAGCTCCTCGCTGACTGGTATGTTCTTAATACAATGGTCGGGCCGTTAAGCCTTTCTAAGGTTTCGCTATTTAAAATCATGAGGATTTGTGATCCTATATTTGCTCCTTTCGTCATAGCGGTACGTTAGCAACTATTTGCGGGTTGTTAAAAGTCTTTGAACTGTCTTATAGTTGCTGCACTTGCCCTGGGCAAGTGCGCGGGTAGGTTGTTTTTTGGTTAACGTATACCGGTTACGGTATCGTTTCCATCATTATTTGGTGGTCTTATTAGATCTTCCTTTGATCTTTTGACCTTGGTGGTCAATCTCCCGAGTCGTTTCTCAATATTCTTGACATGGGTGTCATCAATCCTGGCATCTCACACCCTCACCGTGGTTAACGAGACTTAACTTATCCTTAGGAACCACGTTGTAGTCCTACAGGTGTTTGTTTTATGAATGCGTTCATAGTTATTTGAACTATGTCGTCCGGTCATTACGGCCTCTTGGCGTGAAGGTTTGGTGTTTGAAACAGAGTATTGCATCCTAATCCAATTCGATCCGACTTACTATCCTACGTTACCTGGCCTCGATTACAAATCTCGTAAGGGAGAAAGAGAGAGAGAGAGCCTTTCGTTAGGATCAAGCTTATGTTCGATTGCCAAATATAGCGTGTCTTATTTCATGGGGGTACACCCCTATTTATAGTATTTTTGGGCCCGGTCTTATGTTGTCAGCTTGTATTTTACATGTATAAGTACGGTTTTGCCCTACTTTCATCCCGGCTGGAGACAGTCGAAGCCTTATGTGTTTCTATTTCCATCCGGCTAGAAACGGCCGGATGCTCCATGCGTCTTGTTTGGCTTGGTACCATTTCTTCCTTTCTCATCAGTCCCACAAGTTCTATCTTTCTGAATTTTGGTGAAGAAAATAGAACTTCTGTGTCTTGTGCTCCGGCGAGAAATTTTTGCGGTTGCGGCCAACTCTGAGGTTCTTTGGCCTGCCTGTGCTTCGTCTTTTCCTCATCCCAGTCCCACAAGTTCTTTTTCTTCATGTCTGGAGAGAAAGAACTTCTTATTGGTCATGTGCGAAGCTCGTGACTCGAACCTGTTCTGTATCGCTCTTTTCGAATTTTCTCGCCTGTTTTCAGTGTAGAATACGTAGGGTCCCTCTTCTGACTAATTGTCGGAACCGTCTTTAGGAAGCGTGTGGCCCTCTCTTTTTCCTGTAAAAAAGGTGTTTTTTGTTTGCTCATATATATATTATTCATTTGAGCGGGAGAAAACTTCCCTTAAAGTCCGAGTTTTTGAGCTTCCTTCTCTTTCCTCCCTCTCTGTCCTCTTGCTTTGACTGTCTTCTTCTCTCGCCACTCTGCTATCGTGCTCTGTCTTTCCTTTCGTTGTCGTTGCTTTTCGATTTCGTGCTAAGTTCATCAATGTCTACCTCTGCTGCAAAAAAGAGTAAGCTTGCTGCGAATTTTCCGCCTGCCACCGAGGCGATTCAGGGCTCTCGCTCCTCTAATGGCTTTCGTCCCTCGTACCTGAAATCTTCGAAGCCCTTTATGTCCGGGCGCCATCCCTCTCCTTCCTCTCTTGATTTCTCCTCCCTTAGTGATTGTCTCAGGGGTGTCGAAGCTCCACTTGGTACCCACCAGATTTTCCTACCATCCCCCGATTCTCACCCCAATGACGACATTGGCCTTTGGTATGTGGTTTACGCTGATTTTTTCCGCTCCGGCCTGACCATACCCCCACACCCCTTTGTCTTGGGCTTTTTGCTTCGTCGTTTCTGCTCTCTTGCCCATCTACATCGGAAGGTTATTTCGCATCTCCACGCCTTTGTCTCTCTTTGTGAAGAAAACAAGATTTGGCCGGAGGGTACCGATTTTTCACGGTTAGGGTTGATTCTGACAGCCTAACCCTTATTGCGAAGGCCGGATACTCCCCTTTTGACTACGAGAAGGTTCGTGAGTGGAGCTCGCGGTGGTTCGTCATCATTCCTCCGTCCGGCTGCTGTCTGGGTGTCCCATATTGTGCCGAAGTCACCAAAGGTCAGTTGATCTGTCCCCCTACTCCTCCGGCCGAGCTGCCTATTTCGAAGATTCTGAGGGCACAAAATCGTAAACCGCCGATTGTTGAGGCATTTTTTACAAATGCACGCTTATCTTCACTGAAGACCTATCACAGTAAGTGTTTGATTATTAGCACTAGTTTTGCTGCCTCTGTTGTTTCTCTTATTGCTTTGGTGTGTTGTACGTAGATTTCTTCCAGAAGGGAGAAAAGATCGGTCCCTTCTATAGCTGGAATTTCGTCACCTTCAAAGGTGGGGACGAAAAGATCAATTACTATGACACGATGAATGCGGCTGTCGATGCGGCTGAACAGCTCTTGGGAGATGCTGCTCCTTCTATGAAGCGCTCAAGGCAAGAAGCCAGAGATGACCAAGCTTGTCAGTTGAAGAAAAAGAAAAGGTTGGATTCCCCGGAACGTACTAACGCCGGATTGCCAGGTACATGGCACGTGAGTCCCGAGTCTGGACGCCGTGTCTTTCTTCTCCTCTCACCCCTGGTTCAGGTCTAGACCTTGGTTCTCGCCCGGGGCGGGAGTCTGGTCATCCGACCCGGATTTGTGAACAGTTTCTAGACTTGTCGGGTTACTTTTCTTCAGATCCTGCTCAAGAAAATACTTTCGAGGCCACACGACTCTGTACCGACCCTCCGGCCAAACAAGGTTTTGATCGATCCCTCCTTCTTTCTCGTTCCTTTGTTTTTTACAGTGCCCTTCTGTCTCCGGCTTTGTATGTACTCGAACCTTCTGGTAATGAAATTACGTCTGGTTTTATTACTACGCGGCGGTCTCTGTTCCTGTTAAGCAAAGACTAAAGATGAAAGCTACATCAAAGCTAAAGGCTCCACAACCAGGGACATCAGGAGAGGAACAAACCTCTGACAACACTGAGGCCTCAGCCTCATTCTCTACTGATGTTCCTGCGGCCAAGGATGCGGCATGGGAAAGAGCGACGGAGTATCGGCAGGTGCCCGAAGATCCTGAGCTTCGGAGCAAGCAAAGAGAGGACATCATGGCCTCTTATTCTTCTTCCCCTCCTCCTCCTGCCCAGGAGTTCTTTACCGGTCCCTCCCACAAGGAAGGATGGTTTTACCATCGTGGGCACCCTCTTCCTCTGATCTCCTGCGAATCCGCCAAGTATTCTGCTGTCTGGAATGAGGCAATAAAGAGATCCGGTCATCCAGACGGGATCTTCGCTCCTCCAGCAACCGTCACTGCTACTAAGGAAAGGTTGCGGATGGGAGATGGGGGGGCAGATGCCATTATGCGGCACTCTCTCCCAATAAAAGATGTGTTTGACTTCATGTGGGAGGGCATCTTTCGGGTTAGCGTACACTCCTTTTAAATATCTTTCTTTGTGTTCCTTTCTTGTTTTGCTTTGCTTTTCCTCTTAATCTTGTTAACTGTGCTACTTGTTTTAGGTGATGTCCATGGCCCAAAGTGCTGAGGCTCACTCCGGCAACCTCCTGTCCAGGCTTCGCTATGAGGAGAGCCGATGCTAAAAAGAACTGAAGCGGAGCCGTTCCTCTCATGATGCTTATATCGACCAGATTCACTACGAGATTGATCTCAAGGTGAAGGAGAGGACTGAGGCAATAAAAAGGATCCGCGGCTATCTCGGCAGGAATGCGCCCGTCAGCGTGACAAATATGAGCTGCAACTGAAGAAACTTCGAGAAGAAAACTTTTCTTTAAAAAGCCGGATCCTGCAAGCTGACGAAACATTGATAGAGGTACGAAACCGTCTTGCTTTTGGAAAAGATGAGCTGGCTCGGGCCTTCTCTACCCAGACGTTTTGCTGAATCAGGTGCGTTTTGCTCAACGGAATGAGGTGGCTTCCCTCCAGGCCGACAAGGCTTTTCTCTATGTGGAGAGGAACTCTTTTAAGCAGGAAGTCGAGGAACTTGAACTGGAGAAGCAGGCTCTTCAACGAGAAAATGAGGCCCTTTTAGAGGAAAAGGGAAAGCTCATGCAGGAGCTTAACTGCTCGTCGGAGGAATAGGCCGCACTGGAAGAGCAATCAAAGACTTCTTTCGAACAAGAGAAGCAGTCTTTGCTTCGGGATTGCTCTATTTTAGAAGAGGAGAAGAAGGCCCTTGCTGCAGAAAAACTGCTTTGACAAGTGAGAAAACCAGGCTGGAAGAGAGGGTGAAAGACTTGGAGAAAGCCATGTCTCGCCTCCAAGTTGAGAATGCTGAGTCGTCGAACCAAGGTAAACCTTTAGATCTCGATTTTTTCGTTTTCTCTTCCTTTTACTCCCTTTATTTCTTACCTTTCTTATGTTCCGGTCAGGCTTGAGCTCTGCCAATCTTCTGAAGCATGTCCGGAAGCTGAATGATCGGGTAAACAGTGCTAAAGAGGAGTTGTCTCTAGCCAATGCTCAACGTGACAAATATCGAGCCCAGGTCCTGACCCTTGAGTCCCAAGTAGCTAAGCTCATGTCATTTTCACGGCAATCTCAGAGGAGATACAAAAGCAAGGCACGATTAATGCTCATCTTAAGGAATCCGTCGCTTCTTAGTGCCGCAGGATAGTCGACATCTGCCAACAGATTATCTCGGAGCACTTTCTTGAGAAAGGGGAGTTACAGGACGATGATTTGTACAACAGGCTGGAGTTCAAAGCTGTTGCCCAGAAGTCCAACTTCTTCGAGGAGCTCGAGAGATTCTGCCGCAGTCCTGGAGAGACATGCTTTGGCGCTGGCCAAGCCTCCTTTCTTCCGGCTGGAAGCAACATTCAGCCATCCGCCGGAGGGGTGCAACGTATTTCTAGGAGATACGTTAGCTGCAGAAAAATAGAATGGGAGTTCCTTTTATTTTAGAGGGTTTTTTTTGCATGCATCTTTTGTGTTTGCCGAATCTTTTGTAATGATTACACTCTTGTAATTGTTTTTTACCCCACTCTTGGGAGGAATACAAGTTATACTTTTCACAGTCTTTGTTAACTTGTCTGCCGGAGCCGCCGGTTTCTTATTGTGCTTTTGCCTCCTCTTTATTTAGCCAATTTGTCTATTACTGTGGTATTCTCCTTTTTTTTCTTTGAATGGTGCACATATGGTTATCTTATGTAATTTTTGTCAGTTAAGTGTTTACCCTTACAACACAAGAAGCTTGCGGCTTATTGACTGAACCTTTGGTTTAGCCGAATCTTTTTTTCAAAGTGTGGCGCATTGGCCGGTGCTTACTTTCAAGGAATGATAGCCTGCGGCTCGTTGGCCGGTGCTTACTTTCAAGGCATGATAGCCTGCGGCTCGTTGGCCGGTGCTTACTTTCAAGGCATGATAGCCTGCGGCTCGTTGGCCAGTGCTTACTTTCAAGGCATGATAGCCTACGGCTCGTTGGCCGGTGCTTACTTTCAAGGCATGATAGCCTGCGGCTCGTTGGCCGGTGCTTACTTTCAAGGCATGATAGCCTGCGGCTCGTTGGCCGGTGCTTACTTTCAAGGCATGATAGCCTGCGGCTCGTTGGCCGGTGCTTACTTTCAAGGCATGATAGCCTGCGGCTCGTTGGCCGGTGCTTACTTTCAAGGCATGATAGCCTGCGGCTCGTTGGCCGGTGCTTTCTTTTACTCTTTTTCAAAAAATAATACCTCTTTATTGAAGAATCATAAATTTTACACATAGAATTTTTTCAAACATTCGCCATGCCAAGAATGTGGCAATTCGTACCCTTCACCATTTTTTAGGCAGTATGAAGCTCGTCCCGTCTTTTGGTGTATGATGTACGGTCCTTCGCATTGGGACTCTAGTTTCTTAGGCTGTTTAACTTCTCGGAGAACCAACTCTCCTAGAGCAAAACTTCACTCTTTTATCCTTTGGTTGAAATATCGCTCTACCTTGGATTTATCTTTTGCCATCCTTATTGCGGAGGCCACCCTAGTTTCCTCGAGGAGATCTAGACGGTCCTGTATTCCCTGATCGTTGACTTCTTTGTCATACGATTCCCACCTAACTGATGGTACCACAATATCCGCCGGAATGACAACCTCTAAACCATATGTTAGTCTGTAGGATGTTTCTCCTGTCGGCCCTCTTTCAGTTGTTCTGTATGACCAAAGGACCTGGGGTAACAACTCTACCCATTTCCCTTTCTTTCATCATCGAGTTTTTTCTTTATTGCTTTTACAATCTGACCATTCACATTCTAGACTTGCCCATTTGCCAGGGGGTGAGCCACCGATGCGAACCTTAAGTCGATCTTCCATTCCTCACAGAATTCCCGGAAGCTTTCGCAATTGAATTGTGTTCCGCTATCAGTTATTATTACCTTTGGTATGCCAAACCTGCATACCACATATTTCTAGATGAATTCTTGTGATTTTAGTTATGATGGAGATAGTGGGCATTGCCTCGACCCACTTTGTGAAATAGTCGATGGCGACGTATATGAACTTGAACCTCCCTAGTGAAGCTTCTGGGAATGGTCCCACAATATCTAATCCCCACATAGCAAAGGGAATTGTGCAGAGGATAGATTTTCGTTCCGCCGAAGGATTGTGTATTTTGTTTCCGTGCTCTTGGCACTTGAGACACTTTTGAATATATTCTTTGCAATGTTCCATCATTTTTGGCCAAAAGTATCCGAGCCTCAAGATTTTGTGCATTGTGGTTCTTTCTCCTTGATGGTTTCCACAGAGCCCATCATGCACCTCTTTTATTAGTTCTGCCCCTTCGGCCACGGTAACACATTTCAGTGCTGGTCTTGCGAAAGATCGCTTATATAGCTGGTTATTCTCAATGAAAAAGGATGCGGCCCGCCTTTTTATTATCCTGGCCTCCTTTTCTTCTTCCGGCAACTTTCCTTGTCGTATGTAATCTATGATTGGAGTCATCTAAGATTCTGTTTTGTCACTTGACTCTACCGTGAATACTTGAGCCTCATCTATGGTTGACGCAGTTTTGACTTCTAGCCATATTTCACAGGGTACTTTTTTGGCCATACTTGCCAATTTTGCCAAGGCATCAGCCTCAACGTTTCTCCTTGCGAGGAAGGTGTTTTAGTTCGCATCTTTGGAAATTTGCTTTTAGCTCCTGGACTTTGAGCAAGTACCTCCATAGATTTTCCTCTTTGACTTCATAGATGTTGTCGTTTTGTCTCGCTACCAACATAGAATCTGAGTATACTTCTAATTCTGCGAAAAGTAAAATTTTATAATCTTTATTTTCAACAGGATTTTATAGGAAAGAAAGAATAGAGAGGGTATCCTCCTATGGAACCGGTTGTCCCTAGGGCGGTAGCCACCTCCAAACCATGGATAAAGGCTTCATATTCAGCTTCGTTGTTGGTAATGTCAAAGTCTAGCCGGAAGGCGTAGTTCAAGCTTTGTCCGTCCGGTGCTTGTACCACTATTCCAGCTCCAGCCCCATTTTTGCATCGGGCTCCCTCAACTAAGATGATGCATGGATTCTGGGGCTGTCTCTCTTCCTTTGCAAAGTTTGTTTCTGTTATGAAATCTGCTAAGGCTTGGGCTTTAATCACTGTTCTGGGCAAGAAGTGATTTTCATATTGTGTTAGCTCTACTGTCCAGCTCACCATCCGGCCGGAAGCATTTGGATTGTTCGCTATTTGTTTGAGCGGCCAATTGGTCCTGACAAAGATCCGATGTTACTGAAAATAGGGCCGTGATTCCTTGATGCCACTACTAATGCAAACAAGATTTTCTATATGTTAGTATACCGTCCTTCTGTTGGGCTTAAAATTTTGCTGGTATAGTAGACTGGTACCTCACTCCCTTTTCTCTTCCATGATCAAGACAGCCGCAACTGCCCAATCTGTTGCGGACAAATAAAGGTAGAGGTATTGGCCAGGGGCTGGCACACCCAATTTAGGCAGATCCCGAAGCATTTCCTTGATCTTTTCGAATGCGTCTATACATTCTTGTCCCCACTGGAATTTGCTGTTCTTCCTTAGAATATTGAAGAACGGGATTGACTTTTCTTGAAGCTTGGAACAAAATCTGCTTAATGCTGTGAGTCTTCTGTTCAGGGCTTGGACATCCTTGACATTTTTAGGTGGAGAAAGGTTGAGAATTGCTTGACTTTTTTCTGGGTCGACTTCGATACCTCTTTGTCCCACAATGAAGCCTAGAAACCTTCCTTTAGTCACACCAAATACACACTTCTCTGGATTCAGCTTGATTTGGTATTTGTCCAGAGTATCGAATGTTTCCTCTAAATCTTTCATGTGTTGCTCTTTTGATGGGCTTTTTACGACTATATCGTCAACATAAGCTTCCACATTTCGGGTGAGTTGTTGACAAAATACCTTGTCAATCATTCGCTGAAAGGTAGCCCCTGCGTTTTTAAGGCCAAAAGGCATTACGCTGTAACAGAATGTTCCGGCTGAAGTGATAAAGGATGTTTTTACCGAATCTTCTTCTTTCATCTTTATCTGATTATAGCCGGAGAATGCATCTAGAAAACTTAACATAGAGCTCTGAGCAGTTGAAACCACCAATCTATCTATTGATGGTAGGGGATAAAAATCTTTAGGATATGCTTTATTTAAGTCTGAGAAATCCACACACATTCTCCACTTTCCATTTGCTTTTTTTACCATGACAACGTTAGCCAGCCATCGTGGGTATGCTACCTCCCTGATGAATCCAGCTTTGAGGAGTTTTTGGACCTCGGTTCGTGCAGCCAAATCACTCTCTTCCCCTATTACTCTTTTCCTTTGCCTGACTGACGGATGCTTTGGATCTACTCTGAGCTCATGCCGGATAACGCTTGGGTCTATTCCAGGCATTTCTTCCGTGCTCCAGGCGAACGTTGTCCTTCTTTTTTCCAGGAACCTCATTAAGTGAGTTTGCTCTCCACTGTCAAACATAGTTCCTATTTTAAAAAATTTAGAAGGGTCAGATTTTAAATGTACCTCTCTGGGGGAGTCTTGAGTTGTTTGTCGTCCTTCCTTTTCTTGACTTGGCTCCGGGGAAAAAGGTAACTTCCCCTTGAACTCCTTTTGTGATCCTACAGTTTTGACCACCTCCTCGCTAGGAAGACTGTCCATGATGCGGACCTCACACATCTGAGCCATCTTTTGGCTTCCCCTTATCGTAACCAACTTCCCGTTTGTGTTAGATATTTCAACTTCAAGTGATGAGTACTGCATATAGCTTTGAAAGCATTAATCCTTGGTCTTCCGAGATACATGTTATATCCAAACAGACCTGGCACAATAGAAGCTGTGAGTTTCTCCGTTCTCCTCCTACAAACCCTCCTAGAACCGCCAAATATGGCTTGATCCGGTCCTCAGGAACTTTCAACCATTTAACCGCTTCGGCTGATATGACATTTGCTCCGGCTCCACTATCAATCAGGATTCCCTCCATCATTCGATCGTTTACCTACGCACGGATGACGAGTGGATCATTGTGTGGATACAGCACTCCATCTTCATCTTCATCGGAAAAGAAAATAGGAGGAAAGCTTTCTCTTTTGGCAATCTTCCTTTCCGGGAGTTCCTGATGCACTTGATGAGTGTGCCTTTTTCTTTCATTAGGGGTTAGTGGTCCTACCTCCGAAAAAAATCCTGTGAGTTTTCTTAGAGAAAGTTTTGTTAGCCTTCTTTTTGGGAGAGGGGGTTTGCTGTAAACAAAATGCAAAAATGAAAATTCTATTCCTCTTATTTTGCAACGTGATGCTTGACAATTTATCCCTACATGTTCGATTTTTAGAAAGACAATCTATGACCAGTCTCATTTTTTAAGAAGTTTTGTTACCCGAAGAAAAAGAGAAAAAACTTTTACTTTCCTTCTTTATAGACCTGTTATCATACCAACCGATTTGCCAGGGTCAAGCCTGGGGTGAACTTCCTCCTCCTGCCGGCCTCGTGGTGCATTCTGGGCGCCGCCCTGCTGACCGCCGTACTGCCTTTGTGTTCTGGCTTGTTGTTTTCCCTTCTTCTTATTTTCCTCAATGATTCGGAGCTCTTTGGCCAGGGTAGCACAATTTATAGTCCGGTGGCTGTGGTTTCCATGGTATTCACAGAATGCAACTGGAATTTCTCCCTGCGGCGGCTTTCTTGGCTGAGGAAGATATCCTTCTCTTACTGCGGCAACATATTTTCCTGGGTCGACATAGACAATGGTCCTTGCACCCTGATGCTGCGGCCCCTGAGAGGAAGACTCGGTGGTCGACTTGTAATAATATGGTTTGTATCTTGACCCCCCTCTTCCGGCATTTCCACCTTGCCCCTCTTTATTTTCTGATGCTGCTGTATTTTTGAAGCTATCTGCTAGCTCTTTTGCCTTGTTTTCTGTTATCTCAGATTTCAAAAAATCATGGATCATTTCAGCTAATCCCCATGAGTTTTTGGTGCTTTTGTTGCAATTTTTCCAGCAAGCCGAGGCTGAGCCAAGCCATTACCAAAGGCTTTAATCAATATTTTCTCATCGATATCATCAATTTCTACGACCTTCTTATGGAAGCGCTCACTGTACTCCTTCACAGTTTCTCCTCTTCGCTGCTTGAAGTCCATCAATTCTATTGTCTCCTTTTTAACCCTCTTGCTCGCGGCGAAGTATTGTTGAAATTCTTCAGTCAGTTGCATGAAGCTGGTGATGGACTGCGGCGGCCTTGTGGAGATCCATCCCAATGCTCTCTTTGAAAGCGTTCCTGGGAATAAGTTGCAGAGGGCGAGGGAGCTGATCCATTGAGTATTCATGGCAAACATGAATTTCTTGATATGTTGGGCGGGATCTCCTATCCCATCATATTTCTCAATAGTCGGAGCAACGAAGTGCGGCGGGAGCTATGCTTTCCTTATCCTTTCTGAGAAGGGGTACAGGCGCATGTCTATCTGGTCGTCTTCTTCCATTTCTTCCTCGCTAATGACTGTATTGTGCTTTCGATCCTTACTTTCTTCGCCATTACTGCCTCTGGAATCCTTGTTTCTCAACTGCTCTATGGCCCCAGTCATTTCGTCCCTCTTCTTCTGATATTCCTCATCTCTTTGCATTAATTCTTGTTGCAGAGTCTCGTTTCCCTCCACAATCTTCTCGTCAATCGATCTGACTAGTCCCTTCCGCATATCCTCGAGATCTTTCTTGGAGATGGCTTCTGCCATCTCAGAACTCATTTCCTCTTTAACACGATTGTTATCTTCGGTGTTTTCTTAGATCTCGGAGCCATTTCCCGTATTCAGATCCTGCAAAAAATACCATTAGTCATTTCAGGATTTTTCCTACAAATGTCAAAGATCACTTCCCTACTTCTATGTGGTCTCGTGGTTGCTTCTTGTTGTTCGACTCCCACAGACGGCGCCAAATGAAACAGAGTATTGCATCCTAATCTAATTCGATCCGACTTACTATCCTACGTTACCTGGCCTCGATTACAAATCTCGTAAGGGAGAAAGAGAGAGAGAGAAAGAGTCTTTCGTTAGGATCAAGCTTAAATTCGATTGCCAAATATAGCATGTCTTATTTCATGGGGGTACACCCCTATTTATAGTATTTTTGGGCCTGGTCTTATGTTGCCAGCCTGTATTTTACATGTATAAGTACGGTTTTTCCCTTCCCCAGCATCCTTGGCCGACCACAGACGGCCGGCCATTTTACACTTTGTTTTGCCTAAGTCCTACTTTCATCTAGCTGGATCGACTAATTCCTTACTAGTCGGTTTGATACCATTATTGATAATAACAAACATTACAGTCCGTAGACTCTCTTGTCTCGGGCTTGTAGCTCTGTCTCTTTCGCTTCACTACGCGGTTGTGCTTCACCTCTCGCCGGTGCACAATGGTTATTGCGACTGCGAAGCCTGTCGCCCATGGTGCCATAATTCCATTATCCTTGTGTTTAGGATTCATTTTCATTTTTCCGCCATTAAGTGCGGTCATTGTCATTCATCGGGAACTGTCTTCGGGACTTCCAGTTCTTGGACTCTACCGTACGACAGGTTCTTTTTCTAATAAGGTTTGTTCTTGCAACTGCCAGATCGGGTTTTACCCGAGTGTGAGAGGTCTTCCCATCTCTCTGGCGTTCTACTCCCAACATAATACTGGGGGTTGCGGAGGGCGGGTATGGTTGTTGAAGGTTTCCGGTTCATACGGAAGTTCCTATCTAGCGTACCTCACACGCTAACACTCAACCCTTAGCCCTAAGTCTCTAATTCCTAACTCGGTATTTCATCCATCAGAGCGATACTTCGCTCTGATACCACTTTTTGTAACACCCCTACCGCTAATACCGTCATCACTGTACCAATACTTACCTTCGCATCGGATAATACATACACAACGGCGGGTGTACAATGCCGCTAGTCACCCACGTGACTAACAAGGCCAGCTACACTACTACATACTATCGGTCTGATGAATTGAATATACCGAGTACTCTACACAATACATTACTTTCCCTTGCATACTCAACATAATTCAATTACAACTCCAATACAATACTATACCGAGTATACTACAATCCTTAAATTACCGATACCGTTTGGACTTCCAAATTCGCATTACAATTCTAATACAATTCCTACAATTAAGCTACCCATGCTTACACAGCAGCCCCGTCCTACACTCTCGAATGGCGGTCAGCTTCAAGTACCAGTAAAATAAAAACGGCGCCCCTAGGAGATCAGCAAAATTGCTGCATATGAAATTCGCATATACCGCGTGCTAACCGCGGTACGTCGACTACTTTGGGTCGGATATACATGGAGTTCATTTTACATGCATACATACATACTATTACTACAACAATACAATCAACAATACTTACTTACATATACAAGGTTCGATACCTACCAAGGAAGACAAGTTGTCAGTCAACCGTTCATTTATTTATTCGTTCACCCGGTTAAATCGGATGCTCTCTTCCTCCTTGTTTGGGTTCACAAGTTTACACCAAGCTTAACCTTACTTACTCGTGTTTTACTCACGTTGTGCTCATTACCTTACTCATTATTTACTTATGCTCTACTCAGCACTCACTACTACTATTACTTACTCTTGCTCGGTACTCATCACTTACTCTCGCATACTCAGTACCCATGCTCTTCTCCTTACTCATACTTACTCATTTCCCGATACTCATTACATACTCGTACTTACTCATTACTCAATACTCATTACTTTACTCATTCTTACGCAATACTCAATACTCATTACCTTTGGCCCCCAGGCGAAGTCATACACAAGACTCGCCACCGGGCCTACAAATACAAAGGGTTATACACTCAGCTCCTCAATATACGAATGTCCGATTTTTACCGGACTACTCAAATTCCCAACACTCCTCTGTCGGAGTATCTTACAATCTCATGGATTAGCCTAGAAGTATCTCTCTTGTAACCTCCACTAGCTTAGGGAATTACCACCGTCTAGTATTCTCAGATTTAAGGGTTTTCCCAACGTATCGAATACTCTCATGTTCGGGACATTACTTACATCAGTCGGGTCCTCTCATAGTGGGTCGACTAGTTGCTAAGGGGTTTGGAGATCCCTCATCATTCTTTACTACTCTCATGGTTCATGACTTGCATCAACATTGATTCCTCTAGTAGGGGTTATTTATATACTCCCATTACTTATTGTTTGTGGATTATTCATTTCGGTTCTCCTACCGTTATCGGGAGGTTACTACTCCCGTAAACTCTCTCACATTCTAGTGAGGTCTTGGGTTTGCGTTAACGTTTATTTGTTCGTTAGTTTAGTGCGTTTCTACGTTTCTGTTATTTCACAACATGACTCTTACTACGAGTCACTAAACAACAAGACTCATCTATGAGTCAGTCTACGCACTAAGTGAAGCCACACAATCAATCAAGAAGGGTTAGCTCATACAACATACAACAAGACATACAATGAAAGGCAAAACCGTTTTCATGCTTTAGTCTTGATTAGCCGGCATACAACACACAAATCAACGTAACTCGGTTAGCATACGGGGCATGAGAAAATCATACCTTCCACCGGGGTTAGCTTTACCATGTGTTCCCTTGTTCCTTGGTTCACACTTGTTCCACTGGTAATGTTTCAAACATTGTTATTAATGCTATGCTCATACGGTACATCAATAACTACTACTCCCGTACTTACCCCGTTGTCCCGTTATACTTAATTTAACTCATGTCAAATTATTTCCTTACTTCTCACTCACTTCCTACACTTGTTCACACTTCTTAGAACCTTTAAATATCACCAAACAAGGCCTTAACAACTTCCAAAACCATTACCATTCAATACCCCATCATTTAAACCCTAAAAATCACTTTCTACAAGAATTTGGGGGTAGTCCGGGACTTGGTCCTTACCTAGAGTCCCGGACCAATACATTGTTAAACTCTTGGCTGATTTTTCACTATGGTCCAGGACCTTGTCCTGGAGTGTAGTCCCGGACCAGGTACAGACTTCAACTCTCGGTAGGAAAATAACATGTGGTCCGGGACCTTGTACCTAGGCCAAGTCCCGGACCAAGGTGGGTGATGTACTCTCGGCACATAATTGAGTGTGGTCTGGGACTTTGTCCAAGGACCAAGTCCCGGACCCTGCTAAAACCTGCTACACACTTGATTTTTTTTTCACCCCCAACTCAATCCATAATCCACACTTAAACTTTCCCTAATCTTTCCACAAGTTTTCCACATAATTAAACACCTCAAAACATTCTCTAAACCACTCCAAATCCTTGGTTAAACCTTTTCTACAATTCTTGCTTACTTTCTACAAAACTTCATTACCACTTTCACCTTTTGCACACTTGTACATTTCTAGCCTCTCCTTGCTAGTTTCTTCCTCTTACCAAACTTACCAAATCACTCGATCACCATTACAAATCATTCCTAGGCAAGTACATTAACTAAACCCAAGCTCAACTCTTGTTTCCAAAGCCCTGCACACTAACTCATTCCTAGCATTTCTAAGATTCTCTTAGCCATGTTTCTACAGATTTTTACACTTCCCTTATCCATCCTCCATTTACCATTCCAAGGTTACCAATCATCTCTAACCTACACTACAAGAACCTAGTTTCCCCAATACACTAAGTCCTCTTTAAACACTCATTTCTCCTACCAAAATTTGCCATAACTCCCCATAAATCTTACATACTCCATACCGCCAATTCTCACCAATTTCATTCCTAATCTAGCCACACCCTTACAAGGGTCCTACCAGCAATAGAAAGCAATACTCATTACATCATTACCACCAAACATCAATGCCATTACTCATACACAATATACTTGGCTCTAAGGCCTACAATTCACTTACTAGTTCCCAAATACTCAAAAATTCATAAACTTCAATACTAATACAATAGTTTAGGTTCTTTTATTTGTTTACCCATTCCCATTACTCTAATGCATTAAAATTAAGCATTATGAAGGAGCTCTTACCTTGAGCTTATAATTTCCATCATTCTCTTCCAATTCTCCTCTTCCTCTCTTTCTCGCACAAATCGGTTATGTGGGGAATGGAGTTGCCAAACTCCATTCCCAACACCCAAAGCACACAAAAACAAGTATAATTAATATACTAACCCTTAGATTTATGCTAGTTCATTGAAATATTTAAAGCAAGATTTCTAGGGTTTACCTTTGGAAAGTTTTAGGAGGGGTTTTAGCCCTTGGTTCAACAAGGTGATTCCACCACCATTGCAAGGTTGAATTGAAGCTCAAAAGAGAGAGAAAAATAAGGCATTACAAGGGCCAAAATCGGCTACCAAAAGAAGGTGGAGAAAACTTGAATCTTTTATCGAGATTTTTACCTTAGTGGAGAGAGGAGACTCTAAGCTTTAATTTGATACCACTTTCTCTTCAAATGGGCAAAACCCATGGAGATGAACTTTCTCATTTCGAGATATTGAAAAGAGAGAAGTGTAGAGGATGATGAGGGGAGTAAGAATATGTAATTATTTTAACATTTGGAGCTCACATGGAGGTAGAGCATATAGGTAAAGTGGAGAGAAGCCATGGGGGTGTCGAAGCTCTCAAAAATCGCCAGCCAAGGGGAGAAAGAGAGAAAAATCGGTGGGGAAAGGAGAAGGATGAGAGAGAGATGAGGGAATGAGTGAGTGAGGAGAGAGAGTCCCCGTTTTACTTATTTGTTTGTTGTGTGTGTGTGTGAGAGGGAGGGGTTAATTAACCCATTCAAAACCGGCCCCCACATGAATTACTAGTTGGAGCATTTTTCGTCTTTTATAGAAAACGCTCGTTATTTTACCCGTTTCGGTACTATTTACTAACCGGGCCCGTTTTCCGGAATTTTCTTGTTTCTTTATTTTTATTGGTTATTAAGCTTCCATTAATGCTTAATTATTGTTATTTAATAATTTATAATTTTTACGGGTTCGTTTGACCACTTAAAATCATGTTTTCGGGTTTTCTTGAAAAATGTGCGCTAAAGCTCTATTAGCGTTTTAATACATTATTGGATCCGTTTTCTTCTGGAGTTGTTCTCATATATTATTTTGGTCTTGTTACGCCCTAGGAATCCATATAATACACTAACCGAGGTCTCTTACCTCCTATGGTTATTTAACGCTTATTTTGCGTTTTTGCTTTTTAAGGTGTTTCTTTATTTCTTTTGGATTTATTTTCCTTACCAAAATTACTTAGGCACTATTAGGCCCTTAAATACCATATTAGAATAATTTAATCACCATATTTAGGTTCGGGATATTTCAACTACTGTTTCTTCCCTACGCCAAGAACTCCCTACTCAATCTCTCTAACCACCGGTATCTTCTTGCAAGAAGGGAACTGTCACAAACCTTCCACTCACTGGCTTGTATATCAGCTCATGCAAGACTGAAGAACAAGTTTCTGATAAACTCCCTGCTGTACCTCTGTGTGTAATCGTAGACCCCAGGCAGAAATCAGTAAGTGCATTCTACTGAGAACCCCAACTAAGACTCCTTAAATCACTTTCGTCTTTTGTCTTAATCTCCTTTTCATTTGAAATCACAGAAAAGAAAGAAAGTGAAGCAGTCATTGCATGGGAAGAACCCGACTGTGCATTTCCCAATCAGGATCTGTAACAGGATTCACCCATGTTCCCGTTTATTTCCTCTAGTGCGATGAGCCTCTATAACAAACCTTTCTCATGGCTAAACTCTCCTACTTTTGCTAATTAACCCAAGCTAGTTCATTGCCAGATATTCCAGAGCAAACCAAGAATAGAACGGAAGAGGAAACTACACTTGGAAGCAAGGTAATAATAGAATTTTCAAAAAAACTGATTTCAGTTTCTGTGTCTTGTGCACTTGGAATTCATAAGTTATCTCCCACTAGTATGCTAAGAAAACTAGCCTAACCTTAACTCCTTAATGCCTTCTTAATGCTAGATGAAACACACCTCTAAGAACAAGCTAGAAAGGGGGCCGAGGAGAAATAAAAAGACTAGTTCAAACGTTACTGAAAGTCCAGTTTCTGTTACATTTCAGCTTCTGTATAATTAGCTTCCAGAGGTGATAAAGAGGATGCATGGGCTAAATAATGAACCTAACATATTACTAATGCACTTAACTAAGTGTGAGAACATTTTAGGAAAGTTAGTTATCAGATTAGTGCAGTGAAAATGAGGTAGACAAGTGCACAAATGTAGTTAGTTTCCATAGTTTTGTTTCTGCTAAGAAACTTCAGAGCTGTAGTTCTTGTTTGCCTGGGGCAGTTTTTGGAAGTTAAATTTGTAGTAAGGAACCTAACTAAGTAACTAGGCAACCTGGGGCAATACTAGAAAAGAAATGCGAGAACAAACAGAAGAAGAAAAAAAAGAGAAACTAGTTTTCAGTTCCCAGTTTTTACAATCCTTATTCTCAATTCTGTATCAGCTACTTGCTGTAAGGTTAACAGATTGTTTTGGGTTGTCTGGAGTTGGAATATTGTTAGAACACTCAACTACGTAAGCCAACAAGAGGGAGTGGTTAGAAGATAGGTTGGTGAACAGAAAGAAAACAACAGAGAAGAACGCGATCAGCTTCATGATTTCTGTTCTTTCAGGTTCTATTTTATTGCGTAAAGAACTCAGAGAGGTGTTTCTTGTTGAGTTGAGCTTGGTTTGAAGGTAAGACTATATCAAATACTTAACTAGAAACTAAAACAAATTGGGGAGAAACTGCGAATTAAGTCGCAAACAAAGAAAAGAGTATAAGTGAGGATATCTGATTGTGATGTTTCAGTTATTCTAAAAATTTGAACTCTGTAAAACCTGGTTACATAGAAGTTATAAGGAGTTGTTTTGAGTTGCTAATGAACCTAAACATTTCTAACACAATTAAGTAAGTTATGAATACTTGGGAGTGGTTAAAGGACAGATTAAAGAACTGAAAGAAAACAATATAAGAAAACACACCAGTTCAGTTTTCAGACCTGTAATCTCGGCCTTTCTGTGTAACAACTCTTCAGAAGCTTAAATGATGTGTTGTGAATTTGTTTTGGGGGTTGAGATTATGCCAAAGCAGGTAACTCAAAAGCTAGGCAGACTGGGGAAAATTTAGACCCAAATTATGAATAAAGAAAGGAGAAGGAATAAGGTATATCAGTTTTATGTTCTCTAGTTCTGCAGTATTTAGCAGTTCAGTATTAGGGATTCCCAGGGGAGCTGTCCAAGTGATTTTGAGTCTGTATCGAATTTAAAAACCTGATAATACATTGAGCTAGGTGGGCAGTCTAGTTGACGGATAATTGAGAGACTGCATTGTGAATAAACAGAAAGAAAACAAAGACAAGAATACTTCAGTTTTCAGTTTTCTTTTCTGTGTAAAAAGTTTTCAGAGTGTTGTCTAGTTGGTTTTGGGTTTAAAACCTTGACTAAACAAACAACTAAGTAATTAGACAATTAAGGGGAAACTAGGAAAAAAATCAACTTCGGGTATAACCAGAAAGAAATCGAAGAAAGTTATCAGCTTTATATTACAGGTTTTAGTTTCTTCTCATTTCTGGTGAGGAGCATTCAGTGATTTTCTTTACTAGCTGCCTTGGGTCTTAGGGGATTAAAATTTTATTGAGATAACTAACTGAGTAGTCATACAATCTAGGGGAAACTGAAGTCAGATTAAGCAACAAAGAACAGAAATAGAACAGAAGATTTCAGATTCGTGTGTCATTTTTTTCAGTTTGTTAAGTTTCTGTACCATGATGTTTCAGAGGAATTGTCCATGTGGTTTTGGATTAATCTTTGAGTTTAAGACTTTGCTATCATATAAGCCTAAGTGTTGGCAAGTCGAGGGAAAACTTAAAGTCAATCTGTAAAAAAGAAAAGAGAGTAGTTAATGTAACAGTTCTATGTTTCAGGTTTTCGTGGTTTCAGGTTTAGTGTCAAGTCTTACAGAAGGTGTAGCCCTGGTTGCATTGGGTCTGTTTTTGAATTCAAAACCTTGTTAAACCATATAGCTTCGTGAGTAATCAGGGTAGGTGAAGCTTGAGCTCAGCTTCGTGAACAAATAAAACCAACATAGGAGAGAACATCAGATTTTTGAGTTTCAGATTTTGCAACACTGGATTGTCCTATGTAACTGGTATTCAGAGGTTTAACAGTATTGAATTGGTTTAATAAAGTACTCAAATCATAGCTAATAAATTTAACTAGTCTGGTGAAACATTTTGGGAGGACTAAACATCAGTATGATACAACAACCGTGAGGCTAAATGAGTTTACACACAGAGAGTGTGTTTTCAGATTTCTGCAGTTGCAGCTGCTGTATAAGAGGTTACATGAGTGCTAAGAGTATTGTAGTGGTTTAGAAATGAACCCAAGATATGGTAAGAGAGTGAAGTGAGTTGGTGCGGTCAATTGGAAGATTGGAAGTCAGTAACTACTAACCAAAGGGAGGTATAAGAAAGAAACATAGATTCGGTTTCGAATCTTTCTATAAAAGTGTGGTTTCTGTATAAATGCAATACAGTTGGTGTAGGGGTATGGAATAGGTCGAGAAGTGAGTTTAGAACCTGGCTAATGGATCTTCCTAAGAGTGTAACCACTGGGGAAAAATTGGAAGAACAGTTTAAGGCATGAAAAGAAGAGGATGGATGGAAGGTGCACTGATGTGGTGATTCAGTTTCTAAGATATATGTCTCAGTATGAGTGACTTCCAAGCTTGTTAAAAATGTTGTGTGGGTTTAGTAATGAACCAAAAACAAGGTTAATACACCTAACTAACAGATGAAACACTTTGGGAGGAGAAACCATTAGTGGATGCATTAAAGGAGAGGTTAAGTGAGGTGAAACACCAAAATTGTGTTTCGGATTTTGAAATACCCCAACCTTAATATGTTAATTAATTATGTAATTATGATTTTATAAGGCTAATTAAGACCTTAAGATCATTGGTGAAGAAATAAAAAACCAAAAAAAAAGAAAAAGAAAATGCGTAAAAGTCACAAAAGGTGAAAACACGTACTTAATTATTTTAGGAGGTATATAACCTTCACTAGGGTTATAAATATATTTGTATACCCTAATTACACACTAAGAACATGTGGGAAAAATTCCGGAAGAAAACGGATCCAAATAATGTGTTAAAACGCTAACGGAGTCTAAAGCGCGTTTTTCGAGAAAACCCGAAAACGTGACTTTAAACAGTCAAATGACCCCGTAAAAATTATAGTTGACCATATAACTACAAATAAACATTAATGGAAGAATAATAACCATTAAAATTAATTAAATGAGAAAATTCCGAAAAACGGGCCCGGTTAGTGAATAGTGCCAAACCGGGTAAAATAACGAGCGTTTCTGTCAGAAACCGAAAAAACGCTCCAGCTAATAATGTAGTAGGGGCCAGTTTTTAATAGCCTCTCACACACTCACACTCAAATAAATAAAGAAAGAAAGAAAAGAAAAAGTAAAAGCAAAAGGGAATAGTAAATAAAGACTTTACTTATTTCCTCACCTTTTCTCCTTATTCTCTCACGGTTCCCAGCCCTCTCTGCGCATCTCCTTCCTCCTCTGGAAACTCTTGGCCGATTTGAAGAAATACAAGCAGCCTCCATCTCCTTTCTCCTCTATCTTGCTCATTTCTTCGTCAAATCACACAAAAATTGTACCGTTAGATTCCTCTCGGTGAGAGCTTCGATTTCCACCCCTAAAAGTCTTGATTTCTTCATCTTCACTTCCATGGGTGTTGGAGCTTTTGAAGCTAGAAGAGCTGATTCTAACCCTCCTTCACCTCCTCGATGCCTTAAGGTAACAATAAGTAAGAGTTTAAGCCATTTCAAGCTTGTTCTTACAATTTGTGAGATTTTTCCCTCACATTGAAAAATTCCTCTCATTTCAACCGAAACCTCATATTTTTGTGGGGTGTTGGAAACTCCTCCAATTGAGTGCCAAGCTATCCATTTGGTTATTCTAAGGTAAAATCTAAGCTAAACCTTGAAAACTAGCTCCTTAAATATTAGGTTGTGTGGGAAAAAAATTGAAATTGATTTGTTATATGTGTGTGATGGGATGTGGTTGTAGCTAGCAATCCATAATCCTTGTGTGGTGTGGAAAACAAGAGGAGAAAGAGGGAACAAGAGAAAGAGGAAGAAGAGGAGTGAAAACTGAAAGTAAACGAGGTAAAGAGCTTACCTTGCGTTGGTTTTATTTCCTTGTGAAACTTATGTGGGGGTTGTATAAATAACCTTGAGCTTGTGTAGTCATGGTACTACAATATTGTTAGTTGAAAGAGAATGTTTTAATATGGTTTAAATGTGCAAAGAAACCTAGAAACTAAGCTAGTCATATGTGTGAACCATGGGAATTTGATGTGTTGGTTAATGCCTAAACCGAACAGGTGTGAGAAGTGGTTGGAGCTATTTTGGTGTGGTGAAATGCTTAGGAAAGCAAGAAGTTGCTGTCAAAATTTGCCTAGAAATGGATAGGTTTGGGTGTTTTATTATAAGGAAGAAACAAGGAGTGAATGTGGATTTTTAGAGATGCATTGTTTAGGAATGAATTGGATTGGTCAAATGGAGTTAGAAGAAAGTGCAAAGTGCTAAGGGAAGTAGAAAATGCACAAGTGTGCAGAGACTGTAACAGGGAGATGGAATTTTACAGAAACTTGAGCAAGAATTGAAGCAAAGATTTAACCAAGGATTTGAAGTGGTTTAGTGCATGTTTTTGTGTGTTAAACATGTGGAAAGCTTAGGAAATGATTAGAGGTGAATTAGGGGTTGAAAACTGATCAAAAACTGTAAATTTTGACAGTTCCAGAGGTGGTCCCGGGTTTGCAAATCGGTACGCAAACCTGGACCATAGCAAAAACATGGCAGAAGACCATCCCAGGGGGTGGTCCGGGTTTGTAAACCTGGACAAAACCCGGACCACATAGAAAAATGTCCAGAAAGCGTCTTCTAGGGTTGGTCCGGGTTTGTAACCCCGGACACAAACCCGGACCATGCAAAAACTTACCAGAATGTGTTTTAAAGTGTTGTTTTGATGGGGAAGTGAATGGTAATGGTTTTAGATGTTGATTAGGCCTGTTTGATGAGTTTTAAAGGCCATTGGAAGTATAAAGAAGTGTGAGAGTTAATGTGTAAGTTGCAAACTTAAAATCACATAAATAAGTTATGGATAACAGGGCAACGGGGTTAAGTAGGGTGTAATAGAAGTTTACATACTGTAAGTTTTGTTGTTAATAAAACATTTGAACAATAATACCAGTTTGGAAACTACCCGAGAGCATGAGGAGACGCGTTGGAGTGAATGGGAATCCTCGGGGACATGATAGAGTAACCCATGGTGAAGGTATGGTTTTCTTGCAACCTGTGTCCTACGGATTACACCGGCTAGTATGCCAATGTGTTTTTCTGTGTGTTTGCCACCTTGCAAGATAAAACATGAAATGAGTTTATAGTAATTCATTATTGTGGCGTAATTAATTCCGATACCGTTTAAACTTAATTATGTGTTTAAACCATAGCTAACCGACTCTAGGGTCACATAAGAGACCGGTATTCGGAATAAACGTCCCAACCCACGGGAACGTACTAACTACGGCTATCCGTGCGTATGTGTAGTGTGTTACTATGTATGAAGTATGTGACTTTGTTTTGTGTGTTGTTGTTATCGGATACAATTATCCATGTTTGTTAAAAAGGGGTGTTACTTCCCTTATGTGTCTAACAGAGTTAGTATCACTATGTGAGTGTGTGTGTGATAAGTTCCATAAAGGAACCTTTAACTAATATGTATATGTTATGTATGGTGAGGAATCCGGTCGTTCCGGTCGCGCGTATTGTTTGGGAGTTGATGTATATATGTGAATTAACTTCCATTCTGTTATGTTAGGGTTGTTTTCCTTCATTGGATTTCGACCTCCCATTAACTTAGCCAAAGCTTACCTACCCAACTTCCAATCGGGTAGGGGGAAATCATGTGTAATGTTGGTAGGGTGTTGATGCCTAAGTTCGCTTCGACTCCCTCTTTGTTATGTTACGGTTGTTTTTCCTCCTTGAATTACAACCACCCACAAGCTTAACCAAGGCTTACCTACCTCATCATTATTGGAGCTAGGGGAAATTGTGCAAGGTGTGATCGGTCCTATATGAGGACGCCATACCTAAGTAAAGAAAATGTATGTATGTTGTGCTCGGGCTTATATCACCCCGGCACTCCCTAAGTGAAGTTTATGTTCTCTAAGAAGAATGGAATTAAGTTTGTGTATGTTATTAAGTGAAATGTGTTGTTACGTTGTGTGTGCTAACCTTGTGTTGTGTTCTGTTAACGGATGTGTGCTTTTAAGCATGATGTATGTGCGTAATGTGTGCATGTTTTAAATAAAATCAATCGCATGCTAAGACGACAATTAGTTGTGCGTGGCCCGGTAGCATGCGGGCTGCGGGATTACCATACCAGCAAAGGTGCTGAGCCCCTTGGGGGCCACCCTTTTCTTCCTTTTCTATTTCAGGTACAAGGAGATGGAAGCCGTTCGAGAGTAGGACGGGGTAGTTATTTGTACGTGGTAGTCATGAGAATTGTGGATGTATTGTAGGTGTAGTAAGACCGAATTTGTATCGGCGTTAGTTGGAAGATACTCGGTACATTGTAATGTAAGTGTATAATGATCGTTGGACATGGAACGGGATTTATGTGTAGTTGCTCGGGAGTTTAGTCCATCAGACCGGTACAATGTATGTATGTTAGCCTTGTTAGCCACGTGGGTGGCTAACGGCGTGTAACACCAAGGAGTTAAGTTATGTTGTGAGTTGTGATTTCCGCTGCAAGGTGTTGTTAAGTGTGTTGTTAGTAGTTGGGGTGTTACAGATTTCTCAACCCTTGGGCTCCTGTACAAACAAGTTTTAGAGATATCTTAGGGAGGATATTGTTTTGATAAAGGGATTAAAACATTGCTAACTTACTTAGCTAAGAAGGGAATACATCTAGACAAATTAAAAGTTCTTCTTAGGTAAACTTGTCTCAAGTTGATGCGTAAAATACCCTAGAATGTTAGTTAGAGAAAGGACTTAATTAACTTGTAAAACGTCGACGTAAACGCCCTGGGTGTAAGATGAAGTGTTAGGTTATTACTTGGAACGTTTAAGGGCCAACATAGGTTAAACATTCAACAAAAATTCACCTAGGGAACAACCCCGTTAAAATGAGATAAAGACAATGTCATAAAGGTCGTCACATGGAATCATGAACTGACAAGTTGTTTTAATTAACGTTAGGGTCGTAACGAACTCCAACAGGGACCCCGTGTGTGAGGCGACTCTTGCTTCAATTAAGGTATGGATATGTGTGGTCTGTATATTGCCGTGTTACAGGCTTATGTGTTGTGTGCTTTGTTTGGCAATGACCATAAGACTAAAGCATGAAATTGGATTGCTTGTTATGACTTGCTTATGTGCCTGTTATGTATCATTGTTGCATATTACTTGCGCGCACACAGTAGTTTAGTCCCTTTCTCATTTATGGGAACTTTGAGATAAGACACAACGAACTATGTAACAAAGAAAACTCCATAAAGGGAAACTCCTCTCTAACCATAGAGGGCGTACCATGACACCCACTATGGTGTCTATCCATTAATGATATTGAAGAGCAAATATCAACTGGTGGAACATGAAAATAACCCGGGAAGACAACATCTCGGGCCGCGCGGTATGGGTGCTCGGGAGTTGGTGTCTGCATCAGATCCTTCGACCGACTATTGTATTGTGGAGCACATCCTGAGGTCTAGAGGTGACCTCGCTTTCTCGACCCTTGGCGTCGGGAATGGAGGATTGGCATTTGGTATAGCATTATCCTGGAGTCTAGAGGCGACTCCGCTTTTTGACGTATGACGCCGGAATGGAGGAATTTGCTATGGAGGAGACGTCCTCTAACGTGCGGTGATAAGAAAATTCACAAATAACCCTTAAAGAAACAAGGAAAGATTGGCACCTACATGATATGGTCACGGGATCTAAACTATATCCCCAGACCTGGTGCAAGGAATGAGAAAGAAAATACACATTATGGGAATAAGAGAAAAGAATTAAAAACACACAACGCTCGAATGATCCCATAGTGAGGATCAGGAGTATAACATACCTATGCACACGCTTATTATGTACATGATTGCTGTGTGATACTAGCAGCTTGTAATGCTTGGTTGCGTGTTTGATGTTGCTATGATGCCAGCATGTTATGCTTGGTTGCTAATGCTTTGCTACCTTTAAGTGTGTATGAAACCATGATGTATTGTGGTGTGCTTTACTGCTTTATTACAGCATGTAAATTGACTTAATAATATTCGACCAAGTAGTCATGTAGCCCGGTAACATACGGGCTACACATATTCATACTCAGCGTAGTTTGCTGAGTCCTTTACTACCCAATTTTTACAGGTATTGTGCTAGACGATAATGGAGCGTAGGCGGGATGGCTACCATGGGGGTAGTCCATCAGGGCATGACTTTTAAGTTCGTAGTAGTATGTTTAATGTATGGGTTGTTACTAAACCCGAGATGTAATTTTCAGTTTATGATTTGGTAATTTTGTTGTAGACACTCGGTATTTGGGAATTGTACTTTATGTTGTATATGAGTTTTGATAGAGGGCTGTTTCCAGTCATACAGACCGTAACTTGGTGTTGGAAGAGTGGTCGTGTCAAGCACGTGGGTGGTTGGCGTCTGTGACACCCGGATGGAGTTTATTCCGCTGCATAGTTATCTTGTAATATGACTAGGAGCTTTGTTCGTACTATTGGATGTTTATTCGGGGGTGTTACATTTGACTTGTCTTAGAATGTTGTATAACTCAAGGTTGTAAGACCAAGGAATGTATTTTATTAACACTTGTTAATTGTTCCAATCTTATCCACTTTACCCATACTTAACCATAATTCTCACATTTAAGACCTTTATATCTTAAGTGCATTATATTTAATTCAATAAATCTTAGAATTTCAATAACAATTCTTAAGCTCAATACTTTTATTCTTAATTTAGAATAAACATCGTATAATGACCTATGATAGGTTTTTCTTAGAATACTATACTATTATTTCACAATGTAATGATTATGTACTTCTATCAATATCCACTAGATAACCATTATGATAAATCTTCCCCTCAACTTAATTAGGGTCTACATCCTGTATATTGGAATCATAGTATTGTAGATGCATCTTATCATAACTTAATTGCACTACTAAACTCAATTATCTTATCTTTAGTTCAGAATGACTTTTATTACAACCATTAAATAATCTGGTTTTAAGATGTTAAATTACTTTTTATCTTGAAATAACTATATTCTAATTATCTTAGACTCATCAAACTCTTACATTCAGTATTCATAAGGTATATTATTTACTTTATCATTAACTATATAATAAGGTGTTTTAACATAACCTTTTATGTATCCTTGCTACATTTAATTTCCTAAATGTTTTATTTTTACACACATTCCCTCCATAGACTATGTATAATCCTTTTATACTAAACCTCAATAAACTTAAGTCTTAAATACGTTTTAAATTATTTACAAAACCTAAGGTTTCAAAGGAATAATGTAATAAATTATTTTCCTTTATTATGTTTTTGGATAAACATTATATCTTAACATAAGGTAAAATTTATCTAAGAATTAAATCCCTATTCAACAGTGAAATTGTCAATTATTTAATAAAATCATCTATTCTGAAAATTCACATATTTTATATTCAATAACATATCAATATTTCCCATTACCGTAAAGTATATCAATATAATATCTTTTGTAACTTAGTTCCGTCTGATTAAAGGTTTAAATATCTAATTTATATTTACAAACCTTTTTACAAGTTCTAGCTATTAACTACAACACTTATTTATAAACTCACATTCTAAATATTGGTAGTTAATGTTATAAATGTATTTTATATGGCTTATCTACTTCTAAGAAACTTAAAGATTATTATCTAGATTAATTTCCTAATCATAGTGTAATATAGTTTACATCACAATCCTTTTAATGATTTATCCTAAAACATTAAGTATTATTCAATACTATATATGTTATGAAATAATTAAATCTAGACTTATAAATCCACTTCATATTTAGATAAAAGTATTTCACTTGAAATACCCCAAACTTAGATATGGTGTTTAAATGATAAACTAAGATATGAGAAGGCTAAATAATGCCTTAGAAACATTAAGAAACATTTCTAATCAAAGAAAATATAAGGAAACACCAAAAAGAGCAGTTTAAGCAAAAACGTGCTCTAAGCTTGGAGAGACATGGGAGAGTACCCAAATATTGTTCTAAGACCTTAGTAATATCCTAATGGTCATTTTAAATCAATTACCAAAGAAAACCAAGCTTGAAAACAAGTTAAAACACAAAATGTGCTTTAAGGAGCCTTAAAGCACGTTTTTGAAAAATTGTCTTGTAAATGAGTTTTGAATGGCTAAATGTCCATCATTACTCTTTAATTAATATGTGTACTATATAGTATCACATTTGGAGGTCTATATCAATGGGAAATCAAAAATTTCACAACAATGTGCCTTGTTTTTGATGAATAGTGAATTTATTAAACTAATTTTTAACATAAGTCTATATAAGTGAGACATTTGGTCAACAAATACTAATCTACCCTCATTCACTAAAGGGGCCGGTTTCTTTAAGTGTGACTCACCACACTTATCTAACTAAGTAAAGAGAAAGCAAATAAGTAGTTATAAAGCATAAAACACTATTCACCTTTTTAAGATAAATATCACTTTTGCTTACCTCTCTCCTCACTTCTTCATTTTCCCTTGTTGCCCACGATTTCTTGCTCTCTTTCTCTTCTTCATTCACTAGAGCTCACCTCCATGAAAGCTCCACCTTCTCTTGCACACCACTTGCTCATTTAAGCTCCAAATCCAAAACAAAATACATATTCCTCTTAGTTAGCTCAAGCTCCTTCTTCCTATCTTTTCAAAACTTCAAGAGCTTCATTTTGGTGCCAAGTCAAACCACCATTAGAGGAGGAAATTCAAGTTTGGAGACTCCATTGGCATCTCCATTCTCTTAAGGTAAAGAAAGTGTAAGAAAATCTAGGTTTCCACCATTTTCTTCACTTGACCGAAAATATATACTCATGGACTCCATGTTTATGCCTTGTTCTAGCTTGTTTCTACTCTTCAAGGAGAGGGAGGTCCTTCTTGCTTCACATCCAAGTTGTCTTGAGAAACCAAGGTAAAACAATCACATTAATACCTTAAAACATATTTTTAAACCTAGGGTTTGTTCCTTAGGGTTATGTGTTTTATCTAGTACTCATTGGAGTCATTGGATATTGGTTAGAACATTGGCAAGGAGAATCACATTGTGACCGAGATTGAACAAAGAAACCTAAGGAGAAAAGCTTTGTAAGCTTGTGAGAAAACAAGGTAAATTACTTACCTTAAGTTGTCTTGTTGTTTAAGGGAATGAGATATGGTTATGATGAGTTTAGTGTAGAGTTTGTATTGGGAGGGTGCTATAAAACCTAGGAGAAACAATGTCTATACTTGTGAACTTGTGACTAAGGAGCAAATGAGAAAAAGAGAATAGTGTAAGAATATAAAGGTGAAGTACAAGAAGCATTTTATTTCAATGGGAGCCTTGTTGAGTGTATTCGCAGGTTGAAGGCAATATATGTGGAAATTCAGTGGTTAAGATTATTGTCATTTAAGGGCCTAAGTGCCAAGCATTTTGAGTTTAATCATTATATGATGATGTGGTGAAGTTTTAGTGTAAATTGGGTGTTAAGCTATTGTGATGAGATTTGTGTGGTTTTGGTTGTTTGATGGAGAAAAACCATTTGTTAAGAAGTACTATATACTAGAGAACCCATGGCAAAATTTAAAGGAGAGTTTAAGTGTTTAAGATATCCTAAGGGAATTTAATGACTAAGGAAGGACTATGAATGTTCTATGGGTGTCTTGATGAAAAAGGGTGAAGTTAAGATGTTTTAATGACTTATGATGATTTAGGTATCACCATGAAAGATTTAGAAATCAAGAGGATGTATTGAGTATTTAGGACTTAGGCAAATGTTGTTGCACAACTAGAAGGGAGTAATGTGTTGATGATGGAAGTTTAAGCTTGGGAAGGACTTTAAGTAAATGCATAAAGAGTGTTAGAAGGTGAAAGATGCTTGGGAGATGATGTTATAGTGGTGAGGAAGACTTTTGGCATAGTGGTTACATTAGGTATGAACCACCACCTAGAAACCTAGAGGAAAACATTACAAGTGTTAGCATTATTACAAGGAAAATGCATAATGACTAAGGTGAATCTTGGTGAATGATTTATGTGTTTTGAGAGAGCTTAAGGAGTATTTGAGGTGCCCCAATGAGGTTATAACTATTAGGATATATGAGGAGAAGTTTGGAGTTGAATGGGATTGGAAAATAAGGTTCTGGAGCCGACCGACCTTAGGGACGGACTTGCAAGGTCGGTCGGGCTCAGTTACACTACCGAAAATGTTTCTGGAATCGACCGAACTTGGGGACCGGACTTACAAGTTCGGTCGGACCTGTATTTTTGAAGGAATTAAGTCTCTGGAATCGACCGAACATAGGACCGGACTGTCAAGTTCGGTCGAGCTTAATTTCCCTCGGGGAAACTCTCGGGAATGGACCGACCTTGGGGACCGGACTTGCAAGGTCGGTCGGGGTAGAATTTTCAACGGTGAAGTGTTCTGGAATGGACCGACCTAGGTAAGGTCGGTCGGAATTCGGTCGGACCCAAAAATAAAAAAAAAAAAAAGAGAAAATTTTAAATTCTAAGAATGGTAATGGGTAATGGGGTATACCCTTGGAAGGGTGATAATGATTGGGACCCTAAGAACTTGAGGAATTAAGTTAGATTAAGTATAAGTTTTAATGTTTAAAGTTAAGTTTGTAAGACTAAGAGATAAAGATTTGAGAGGTTATTGAATGGAAGTCCTTAGGGACTAAGTGAGTTAAGTAAGGTGCAAATAACTAATACCTAACTGAATGAATGTTTTAGGTTTGTGAATTGGGACCCCAAGAAGATTAGTCAAACAACGATCGACGGTGAACGGTACAATCCTTTTCGTGACCTGCTTGCTAACGAGGTTCCCTCGGCTTGTGTGCTATCTGTTTATTTGCTATGACTAAAACAAGATAAAGCATGCAACCGGTTATATTGTTCTCGTTGTGTTGTGTTATTTACACTAACCCGCGAGATTTGAGATTGATACTAACCAAGTTTAGTACATACTGAGTTAAGAATAAGAGTTAAGTTGATGGCTGTGGTTAATGCCCGTTGAGGCTTAGCTAGCACATGGTGTTTAAGATGTCTACTAACTGGAACTTGAGTGAGGAAAACCCGGACCGATCTCCGGTCATGCATGCTAAGTGGAAAGGGGGACGGTATCTGAATCAGATCCGCCCTCCGCTTAAGGACTTGTCTTCGGACTTGTAGCCTAGGGCCGGTTTGCCGGCTCAGCTACGCTGGACTCCCGTCCAGAGTAGGTGGCATTAAGATGGTGCGGTGGGATCACCTAAATCCCAGGTTGAATTAAGCTACAACCAATCCCTTCCAGGAAGGTTTGTATACTGAGATTAAGATTAAGATTGAGATTAAGATTAAGGTAAGGTAAGGAACTGAGATTAAGGAAATGAGGACTAAGGGAGGGGTTTACTAACCCACTTGTTAAGGGAACGCTTGAGTCGTTCTTTGCTTGTGAACTATATATGTTCATCTGTGGTTATTGTTATTGCAATTCATTATGTTTGTGTATGTAATCAATTCCATGCTATCGACAATTAGTCATCGTAGCCCCGTTAGCTTGGGGGCCATGAGAGGGTGTACCAGCATTCGTGCTGACCCCCTCGGGGGCTATTTTTACACTGCAGGTAAGAGGCCCATGAGGACGCACTACGAGAGTAGGAGCGGTTAGACTTAGGTGGGGACTTTTATTTTTGATTCGGTTGCGCCTGTGCACCCGACTGTTGATATTAAATGTTGTAAGTTTGAGATTACGTTGAGATACTAGTACTCGGTTGGTTGTGGATTGTGGATGTTGATGTTTTGAGTTGGATAAGTATTTTGGTTAAGTATTGTAAATGTAATCCTATATTCTAACGATCAGACCGTGGCAAGGTCCAGGTGTTGTTTATTTCCGCTGCGACGTTTTCGATTAAGTGCTAAGATTTGCGATAACCACGATAGGCTTTGGATGGGGTGTTACAAAAAGTGGTATCAGAGCGTAGTTACGCTCTGATCAAGAAATACCGGACATGAGTAACCACCGAGTTAGGATATATTAAGAATAGGTATTGGGTTAAGGGTGTGAGAAGTTAGAGTGAGTAGAGTCAGATGACCACTAATAAGTGTGGATTGTCTTTACCGTCTACGGACGTTATAAATTTACCAGCCAAAAGTGGTGAATGTGAATCTAATGTAAGTTATGCTTGTTCAGATGGCAGGACGCCCTAGAGGAGGCCGGGGTCGCGGCCGGGTGAGGACATCCCAGGGATACCTGGAGGGCAGACGATCGTAGAGATCGTAGCTGCCGCTTTAGGGCACATGGGCTATCAGCCATGGTATGGGTGCACCACCTCCACCGCCACAACCTAGGGAACCAAACTGGGTGAAGAGTCTTGCTGATCTTCGACCCGCTCACTTTCAAGGGGGAGAACCGATCCCGCCAAGCTTGAGGCGTACATCTCCGAGCTGGAGACCGCCTTCGAGACCCTTGATGTCCCTGCTGGGATCAAGGTGCGCTTAGCTGCTTTCTACCTGAAGGGGCGGCGGGGCGATTGGTGGAAGCTGGTGAGGGCCGAGCATGTGGCCAACCCAGTTTCGGCTGGGAGCAGTACACGCCTTGCTACGGGCAAAGTACTACCCCCCGCCCATGTCCAGACGAAGAAGCGCTTGCAGTTAGATGCGCTTAAGCATTCGGACAAGATGACGGTGGACGAGTATTACCAGAGTTCACCGCCTTGCTCCGTCTTCTGCCAGGTCTAGGGTATTCTGACCAGATCTTGGTAGACCGCTTCTATGGCGGGCTAGCCATTGACTCCGCTACGGCATGGGCCGACGAGTTACACTACCTTGCAGGTAATAAGAATGATTGAAATTTGAGTAAGTGGTGAATAAGATTAGATTATGATGAATAAGTATGACTACTACTATAGAAAAGCAGGAGTGCTATCATGCCGCTGCTAAGGTTGATATTACCGTCCAGCTGAGGGACGAGGAGAATGCTAAGAGGAAGAGTGCCGTAAAAGCTCTGAGAGTCAAGGGCAAGGAGGGTACAAGAAACAGAAGTACCAGCCCAGGCCCAGAAGAATCAGAACCCTAAAGGGAAGGAGGAAAAGGAAATGCTTCGGAAGAGCCATTGAAGCTGACCTATGCTATTGCAGCTACACCACTGCGCTCTAAGGCGCCAAAGGGTGAGAAAAATTGATATTGAATGAGTTAAGAAGTAAAATTAATAACGGTTTGAGATTTAACTTGACAATATGAATCATCAGGATCTGAGACTGAGAGGGGAGCCGGTGGTGGCTACAGCGACGCTTGCATCTGTAGATGGTGTCACAAGGACCACCCCGGGCTCGACTGTAAGGGAAACAAAGTGGAGTGCAACTTCTGCGGAGTGTATGGACACCGGGCATACGAGTGTTACCGGAACCCTGCTAGCAGAGCCTATAGGCCCGACACCAGGGGCAAGGGCAAGACCGATCAGGGAGCTGGATCTGACGGTCAGAGGAAAGTGCAGCAGCCGGCGGACAAAACCCACGGGCGACCCAGAAGACGGGCCCACTCTACACATGGTGGATCGGGACGATGAGCCTGAGCCCTCATCGAGGCCAGGTACCACTATAACCATTAGTAATAAAACTACCTGCTTACCGCATTATCATGCATGTTTGGTGAAATATATGAGTTAAGTAAAATAAGATGAGATTAGAACCTAAGTAAGATAAACCTACTACCACTTTAGGAAGATTCAACATCTGCTACCCTATACCATCTACATCTAACCCGGAGCACACCGACATCGAAACCATACACTTTCCAACCGAACAATGTCAGGTTATCCGCCCAGGTATGATTTTATTAAGGGGATACCTGACACCCGACGCACAAATAGCCATCATCAGGAGATGCAATCAACTAGGAATGGGACCGGGAGGTTTTTACACACCGGAGTACCCAGGGGGAGCAAGGATGAAATTAAAGATGATGAGCTTGGGCAAGGATTGGAATCCGTATGCCAAGAATTACCAAACCACAAGGGAGCAAGATGGAGTCTCACCACCGGGATACCCCAAGAGTTCCATCCAGTTATTACACAAGTCGTGGAAATCGCTCAGCAGCAGTTGGAAGCTGAACCGATTCCAGACATCCAGCCAGACATTTGCATTGTAAACTTCTTCTACGAAGAAGATGGGAAACTGGGACTACACCAGGATAAGGACGAGACAACGGAGTCTCTCGAAAGAGGGATACCCGTAGTGTCTTGGTCCATTGGAGATGATGCGGAGTTTTATACGGCGAGCAGAAGCGTGCGGACCGTGCATAAAGATAGTACTTAAGTCAGGTGATGTATTAATTTTGGGAGGAGAATCAAGGATGTTGTACCATGGGATTAAGAGAATCAAGCTGAATACAGCACCGTCAGCAGTAATCAATGCGACGCATATGAGACCAGGAAGATTAAACCTAACCTTTAGACAATATTAGCCATGTAATGTTAGAATGAGATGAGAAATGAGATGTAAGATTGAAGCACATGTTGTAAACAGGATGGTCATGAATAAAATAACAGTGTTGTTCATATAAATTGTTACGACTCTTGTTATACCATCAATACTCATGAAGCTTGTGAACACAATTAGGTCATGGACTCGGTACGGAAGGTGCACTAAGCATACTCACAGAGGCACAGGCCGACGCTAGCGGTACTATCCTCACCGGCACCTTTCCGATCAATGGGATTGAGGCATCAGTTCTCTTCGACTCAGGGGCCTCGCATACCTTTGTCTCTGCATCATTTGCGAGCAGGTTGGGGCTAGACGCTGATGAGCTACCCGACTTCACGGTTACGCTCCCGTCTAAGGAGAAGGTTCGTTGCACTCGTTACTACCGAGGAGCCACCATCAGAATTAAGGGGGAAGACTTCCCAGTCAGTTTCATTGAGTTCAGTAAGCTAGGATTTGATGTTATCTTCGGGATGAACTGGTTGGAGCGGCACAAGGGACGTATCCTCTGCGCCGAGCATAGATTGCTGCTCAGGAGTCCGTCTGGGGTAACAATATCATACCGCCAGAGGCCCAGAGAGCCTTCGACTAAGATCATCACCGCCATGGCAATGTACAAAGAGTTAAGGAGAAAGGAAGAAGTATACCTCTGCTATGTACAGGACATAGAGAGAGACCCTGAGTTCGACCCCGACTTACCGGTAGTGTCGGAGTTCCCCGACTATTTCCACGGGAACTGCCCGGCATGCCACCCACTCGGGAGGTAGAGTTCACCATTGAGCTGCTACCTGGTACCGGACCGATAGCCAAAGCACCATACCGTATGGCTCCGGCAGAAATGACTGAGTTAAAAGAACAACTGAAAAGATTTGTTGGATAAGGGATTCATTAGACCAAGTGTGTCACCATGGGGAGCGCCAGTCCTCTTCGTGAAGAAGAAGGATGGTAGTCTCCGCCTCTGCATCGACTACAGAGAGCTGAATGCAGTGACAGTGAAGAATAAGTACCCACTACCCCGCATTGACGATCTGTTCGATCAGTTGAAGGGAGCATCTGTGTTTTCCAAGATTGATCTCAGATCGGGGTATCATCAGATAGCCATTAAGGAGGGAGACATTGAGAAGACGGCATTCCGGACACGATACGGCCACTATGAGTTTACAGTGATGCCGTTCGGTTTGTCGAACGCGCCAGCGAAGTTTATGGATCTGATGAACCGCTTGTTCCGGGAGCAGCTGGACAAGTCGGTTGTGGTTTTTATTGATGATATATGATATATTCAAAGTCTAAGGTTGAGCATGAGGAACATTTGAGAGGGTGTTGGAAATATTAAGGGAGAACCAGCTATATGCTAAGTTCTCCAAGTGTGAGTTTTGGCTTGACCAGGTCTCTTTCCTAGGTCATGTCATCTCAGATGCTGGGATCGCAGTGGATCCAGCAAAGATTGATGCCGTACGTACCTGGCCAAGGCCGAAGACTGTTACCGACATCCGGAGCTTTCTCGGTCTGGCAGGTTACTACAGGAGGTTTGTTAGAGATTTCAGCAAGGTCGCGAAGCCGATGACCAGTCTGATGAAGAAAGATGCACCATTTCTATGGACAGTTGACTGTGAGAGATCATTTCAGCGCTTGAAGGACTCACTGACCACTGCACCGGTACTGACCATTCCAGACGGTACAGAGGGCTTTGAGGTTTATTGTGATGCATCCGGCAGAGGGCTGGGTTGCGTGCTCATGCAACATGGCAAGGTGGTGGCATATGCCTCACGCCAGTTGAAGAAACATGAGGAGAACTACCCCACACATGATTTAGAGCTGGGAGCTGTAGTCTTCGCTTTGAAGATATGGCGCCACTACTTATATGGGGTTAGTGTCACGATCTACACCGATCACAAGAGTTTGAAATACATATCACTCAGAAGGAGTTAAATCTTCGACAGAGGAGATGGTTAGAATTTCTGAAAGACTATGACATTGACCTCCAATACAAAGAAGGGAAGGCCAATGTTGTAGCAGATGCCCTGAGCCGTCGAGCACACTCACTCCATTCGCTAGTTTCTTTCTCCAGCTTGGTTGATGAGGTGCGAGAGGCTCAGAGGACTGATGAGTATATGAGAGAGGTCAGACAGAAGCTGACAGATGGTACCTTTGAGAGTCAGAAATACGACTTCAGACTTCATGATGATGATCTGATCAGACTTAAGGGCCGATTATGCATACCACGAGGTAACACGGATCTGAAAGACCGTATACTTAGAGAATCACACTGTTCTTCAGTTTCCATCCATCCGGGAGCCTCTAAAATGTATAAAGACATGAAGAGATACTTCTGGTGGTCGGGGATGAAGACAGATGTTACCGAGTTCGTCTTGAGGTGTCTCACATGCCAGAAGGTGAAATTCGAGCACAGACGACCGGGGGAATGGTACAGTCGATGCCAGTTCCGGAGTGGAAGTTCCATGATATCTCCATGGACTTCGTAGTTGGGCTTCCACCTGCTAGGGGAGGTCTCAACATGATATGGGTGGTGGTGGATCGCCTTACCAAAGTAGCCCGATTCATACCGATGAAGGATACTTGGAAGGTGACCAAATTAGCTGAGTTATTTGAGAAAGAAATCATGAGGCATCACGGCATACCAAAGACCATAGTGTCAGATAGAGATACCAGATTCCTTTCGAGGTACTGGAGAGCTACCAGAGAAGCGTTGGGTACAGAACTCAAGCTGAGTACCGCGTTCCATCCTCAGACAGATGGTCAGACTGAGCGTACTATTCAGACACTCGAGGACATGCTGAGAGCATGTGCCTTAGACTTCCAGGGCAGTTGGATTGACAGATTGCATCTGATCGAGTTTTCATACAACAACAGCTATCACGCTTCGATCAAGATGGCACCTTTTCAAGCGTTGTACGGTAGACCATGTCGTACACCGCTCTGCTGGGATGAGTCGAGTGAGACGGTCATTATAGGACCAGAGTACTTAGAACAAGTTCAGGCTGAAGTTCAGCAAATCAGGGAGAACATGAAAGCTGCTCAAGATAGGCAGAAGTCGTATGCTGATGTTCGACGACGGGACCTGGAGTTCGCAGTGGGCGACCAGGTATTTCTCTGCGAGTATCACCGATGAAGGGTGTATTCAGGTTTGGGCAGAAGGGCAAGTAAGCCCGAAATTTGTTGGTCCTTATGAGATTACGGAGCGGGTGGGCCCGTTGCTTACAGGTTGAATTTACCTGCTGAGCTGGGTAAAGTGCATGATGTTTTTCATGTTTCACAGCTAAAGAAATACATGCACCACCCCTCCCATGTGTTAGAACCTGAGAGGTTGACTTTAGAACCAAATATGAGATCCGTGGAGACTCCTCAGAGAATCTTGGACAGTAAGACTAGGGACACTCGCCACAAGTCAGTGCGACTGGTGAAGGTTCTCTGGTCTAACCAGGATGTCGAAGAGGCCACGTGGGAATTAGAGGATAAGATGAGGGCGAAGTACCCTTCTTTATTTACTGACTAGATCGTCTGTATAGGGTACGGGGCGTACCCCTTTTTAAGGGGGTAGAGCTTCCTCGCTTTTGAGTTAGGAAACGATCATGTTTGTCGTTTGTTTGGTTGTTTAAGATGTGGATTTGTGTAAGTTGCTACACTTCGGTGTAAGTTTGAGTTATGATATATGATACTTATGTATTGTATTTGAGATTGACCTTTGAGTCTTGAGATGTATGAATGTGAATATAAGATGTGGTATTAAGATTAAGAGAAATGTGTACCGTGAATGGTTAACACATGTGAACTTTGAGGACAAAGTTCTTTTAAGGGGGGTAGATTGAAATACCCCAAACTTAGATATGGTGTTTAAATGATAAACTAAGATATAAGAAGGCTAAATAATGCCTTAGAAACATTAAGAAACATTTCTAATCAAAGAAAATATAAGGAAACACCAAAAGAGCAGTTTAAGCAAAAACGTGCTCTAAGCTTGGAGAGACATGGAGAGTACCCAAATATTGTTCTAAGACCTTAGTAATATCCTAATGGTCATTTTAAATCAATTACCAAAGAAAACCAAGCTTGAAAACAAGTTAAAACACAAATGTGCTTTAAGGAGTCTTAAAGCACGTTTTTGAAAAATTGTCTTGTAAATGAGTTTTGAATGGCTAAATGTCCATCATTCTCTTTAATTAATATGTGTACTATATAGTATCACATTTGGAGGTCTATATCAATGGGAAATCAAAAATTTCACAACAATGTGCCTTGTTTTTGATGAATAGTGAATTTATTAAGCTAGTTTATAACATAGTCTATATAAGTGAGACATTTGGTCAACAAAGACTAACTACCCTCATTCACTAAAGGGGGCCGGTTTCTTAAGTGTGACTCACCACACTTATCTAACTAAGTAAGAGAAAGCAAATAAGTAAGTTATAAAGCATAAACACTATTCACCTTTTAAGATAAATATCACTTTTGCTTACCTCTCTCTCTCCTCACTTTTCATTTTCCCTTGTTGCCCACGATTTCTTGCTCTCTTCTTCTCTTCTCCATTCACGTAGAGCTCACCTCCATGAAAGCTCCACCTTCTCTTGCACACCACTTGCTCATTTAGCTCCAAATCCAAAACAAATACATATTCTTCTTAGTTAGCTCAAGCTCCTCTTCTTTCTATCTTTTCAAAACTTCAAGAGCTTCATTTTGGTGCCAAGTCAAACCACCATTAGAGGAGGAAATTCAAGTTTGGAGACTCCATTGGCATCTCCATTCTCTTAAGGTAAAAAGTGTAAGAAAATCTAGGTTTCCACCATTTTCTTCACTTGACCGAAAATATATACTCATGGGACTCCATGTTTATGCCTTGTTCTAGCTTGTTTCTACTCTTCAAAGGGAGAGGAGGTCCTTCTTGCTTCACATCCAAGTTGTCTTGAGAACCAAGGTAAAACAATCACATTAATACCTTAAAACATATTTTTAAACCTAGGGTTTGTTCCTTAGGGTTAATGTGTTATCTAGTACTCATTGGAGTCATTGGATATTGGTTAGAACATTGGCAAGGAGAATCACATTGGTGACCGAGATTGAACAAGAACCCTAAGGAAAAAGCTTTAAGCTTGTGAGAAACAAGGTAAATTACTTTTCTTAAGGTGTTTTGTTGTTTAAGGGAATGAGATGTGGGTAAATGATGAGTTTAGTGTAGAGTTTTTATTGGGGAAGGTGCTATAAAACCTAGAGAAACAATGTCTATACTTGTGAACTTGTGACTAAGGAGCAAATGAGAAAGAGATAGTGTAAGAATATAAGGTGAAGTACAAGAAGCATTTTATTTCAATGGGAGCCTTGTTGAGTGTATTCGCAGGTTGAAGGCAAATATATGTGGAAATTCAGTGGTTAAGATTATTGTCATTTAAGGGCCTAAGTGCCAAGCATTTTAAGTTTAATCATTATGATGATGTGGTGAAGTTTTAGTGTAAATTGGGTGTTAAGCTATTGTGATGAGAATTTGTGTGGTATTGGTTGTTTGATGGGGAAAAACCATGTGTTAGGAGGTATTATATACTAGAGAACCTATGGCAAAATTTTAAAGGAGAGTTTAAGTGTTTAAGATATCCTAAGGGAATTTAATGACTAAGGAAGTACTAAGAATGTTCTATGGGTTGTCTTGATGAAAAAGGGTGAAGTTAAGATGTTTTAATGACTTATGATGATTTAGGTATCACCATGAAAGATTTAGAAATCAAGAGGATGTATTTGAGTATTTAGGACTTAGGCAAATGTTGTTGCACAACTAGGAAGGGAGTAATGTGTTGATGATGGAAGTTTAAGCTTGGGAAGGAACTTTAAGTAAATGCATAAAAGAGTTTTAGAAGGTGAAAGATGCTTGGGAGATGATGTTATAGTGGTGAGGAAAACATTTGGCATAGTGGTTACATTAGGTATGAACCACCACCTAGAAACCTAGAGGAAAACATTACAAGTGTTAGCATTATTACAAGGAAAATGCATAATGACTAAGGTGGATCTTGGTGAATGATTTAATGTGTTTTAAGGAGGGCTTAAGGTGTATTTGAGGTGCCCAAATGAGGTTATAACATATTAGGATATATGAGGAGAAGTTTGGAGTTGAATGGGAATTGGAAAACAAGGTTCTGGAGCCGACCGACCTTAGGGACCGGACTTGCAAGGTCGGTCGGGCTCAGTTTACACTACCGGAAAATGTTTCTGGAATCGACCGAACTTAGGGACCGGACTTATAAGTTCGGTCGGACCTGTATTTTGTGAAGGAATTAAGTCTCTGGAATCGACCGAACATAGGACCGAACTTGTCAAGTTCGGTCGAGCTTAAATTTCCCTCGGGGAAACTCTCGGGAATGGACCGACCTTGGGGACCAGACTTGCAAGGTCGGTCGGGGTAGAATTTTCAAACGGTGAAGTGTTCTGGAATGGACCGACCTTAGGTAAGGTCGGTCGGAAGTTCGGTCGGGCCTAAAAATTAAAAAAAAGAAATTTTAAATTCTAAGAATGGTAATGGGTAATGAGGTATGCCCTTGGTAGGGTAGTAATGATTGGGACCCTAAGAACTTAAGGAATTAAGTTAAGATTAAGTATAAGTTTTTAATGTTTAAAGTTAAGTTTGTAAGACTAAGTGATAAAGACTTGAGAGGTTATTGAATGGAAGTCCTTAGAGACTAAGTGAGTTAAGTAAGGTGCAAATAACTAATAACCTAAAAATGAATGAATGTTTTAGGTTTGTGAGTTGGGACCGACCCAAGAAGATTAGTCAAACAACGATCGACGGGAACGGTACAATCCTTTTCGTGACCTGCTTGCTAACGAGGTGTCCCTCGGCTTGTGTGCTATCTGTTTATTTGCTATGACTAAAACAAATAAAGCATGCAACCGGTTATATTGTTCTCGTTGTGATTGTGTTATATTTACACTAACCCGCGAGATTTGAGATTGTTACTAACCAAGTTTAGTACATACTGAGTTAAGAATAAGAATTAAGTTGATGGCTGTTGGTTAATGCCGTTGAGGCTTAGCTAGCACATGGTGTTTAAGATGTCTACTAACTGGAACTTGAGTGAGGAAACCCGGGACCGATCTCCGGTCATGCATGCTAAGTGGAAAGGGGGACGGTATCTGAATCAGATCCGCCCTCCGCTTAAGGACTTGTCTTCGGACTTGTAGCCTAGGGCCGGTTGCCGGCTCAGCTACTCTGGACTCCCGTCCAGAGTAGGTGGCATTAAGATGGTGCGGTGGGATCACCTAAATCCCAGGTTCGAATTAAGCTACAACCAATCCCTTCCAGGAAAGGTTTGTATACTGAGATTAAGATTAAGATTGAGATTGAGATTAAGATTAAGGTAAGGTAAGGAACTGAGATTAAGGAAATGAGGACTAAGGAGGGGGTTACTAACCCACTTGTTAAGGGAACGCTTGAGTCGTTCATTGCTTGTGAACTATATATGTTCATCTGTGGTTATTGTTATTGCACTTCATATTATGTTTGTGTATGTAATCAATTTCCATGCTATCGACAATTAGTCGTCGTAGCCCCGTTAGCTTGGGGGCCATGAGAGGGTGTACCAGCATTCGTGCTGACCCCCTCGGGGGCTATTTTTACACTTGCAGGTAAGAGGCCCATGAGGACGCACTACGAGAGTAGGAGCGGTTAGACTTAGGAGGGGATATTTATTTTGAATTCGGGTTGCGCCTGTGCACCCGACTGTTCATATTAAATTGTTGTAAGTTCGAGATTATGATTGAGATACTAGTACTCGGTTGGTCGTGGGATTTTGGATGTTAATGTTTTGAGCTGGATAAATATTTTGGTTAAGTATTGTATATATTAAGCCGGTATATTCTAACGATCAGACCGTGGCAAGGTCCAGGTGTTGTTTATTTCCGCTGCGACGTTTTCGATTAAGTGTTCAGATTGCGATAACCACGATAGGTTTTGGATGGGGTGTTACACAGGGACCTCGTTCAATTAATTGACAATTTATACTAACTGAGAAATTAAACTAAGAAAACAGGAAACGTCACTTTTTCAGGTTTTACTTAATTTAATAAAAAGAATGACTAAACAAACTAAGATAAAACAATAAAATAGTAAAAATAAACTAAATAAAGAAATAAAGATTGAAACTCTAAAATCTGAGGAAGCACCCCGGATTGTTCTGCAAACCTTCACTTCATAATCTATTAATAAACTCTTCACTAATTCTGCAATAAACTCAGGAATTATAAATAGTTCGTTGACCGGTCCCTGTACAACGAACCCTAACTAACTGAAATAACAAGCCGCAAACCATGCCCAAGTTACAACAAGTTAATCGCATTAAACGCAATTCCTATTGGAGACAGATTAACCTATAGGCAAACCATGCTTCTAGTTGTTAATCCGGTTTAACTTCTTATGTCTTGTTAACTAATCTCAGCACCACATTTTGATTAGAAAACTACAAGGATTGCTTTAATAATTAGCTATAGAATTAAAGCACATGAAGAACGGGAATTAAACTACTGCATTAATAACCAGAGAAAGATTACAAAATAAATAAAGTTTCGGTTGCTACCCCCCAATCCGGGAGCTAAACTAACTACTCAAACATAACTCTAAAAATAATAAAAACAACAAAGGAAGAACACTTTGACATATTAGACAAAAGGAAAGAAGAAACCCAATTAAGAAGATTTCCTGCTCCGCTTCTGTCTTCACGTGTCTCTACATTAATCCTCTGTTACAAGTGTGGTGTGGTAACAATGGTGGAATTGTGGGTGTGCAAGGAGAGATTGAGAGGCCGAAGCCTCTCTCTGGTGTGGCGGCATACCGAGTGTGAATTCAAGAGTCCATTCTATTATACAACCGGTTGTACGGTGAGTATCGTACAACCGTTCATTTTAAATTCAAGCGTTGTTCAAGTTTTTGTATTGATTGTTCATACTGATGTAAAAGTTATATGTGCTATTATGAAAGTTGTTCAACTTTATATGATGGTTATTCAAATTAATTGTGAAGATTGTTCGAGAGTGTACATAAGCATCGTACAACCGGTTGTATGATAGTGGAATTGTCGTTGTCGAACCCTATTTTTGTTTTTATATCTGCAGCGGCCCCTCTCTTCTTTTCCAAGTGCAGCGTTTTATCAAAAGTTCATTCATGTGGTGTGTGTGATGATGATTCAAATCGATCAATTCTTGCTCCTATCTTCATAAAGCAGCTCACGTAATGACTTGGAGTTTGATAATAAATATAGCCATGCACCGCGTGATTGATTCCATAAGTTTGCAGCCATGATTGAATGAATTATTTGTCAATAATTGATGTTAGTGCATGGAATCTATTATGGTATGAATATTACTCCAGTATCTATGTTGGTATGAAGTGTCGTGAGTTATATATATATATTATATAATATAATATAATATATTATATATATATTATATATATTAATATATTATATATATATATATATATCACTGTTTATTGCGTTGTAAACCATATGAGAAAATCTATGCATTTTCTAGACCTTTTCCTGCATTTGACACAAAAATTGTATCAGTTCACATCAAAACATATATCTAAGGAAAAACATATGATAAGTGAGAAATATGACATGAATTGTTATAAAAATAGGAAGAATTATATCCCTAAAAGTAGATATATTTCACACTTATCAGATTTTAATCTAGAATTTGGTAAACGCATGGAGAACGGAACCGAGGATTTAGGAGGAGTAGTAAACCGGGATTTCTCCCATAATTATCAAGAAACCACAGTTTCTTGTTTGTGTTCATTGTTCTTATTATTGTTTATTTTATTTAATTGAGTTATAAATTCAACCTAACCCCCCCCCCCCCCAATTTCCTATTTTCTATTTCCTTACTTTAATAGTTACTTTAGATTTAGATTAAACTAGACAATGCCTCCTTGGTTCAATAACCTTAGGGAATACCTTAGGAAAACTTGCTATAAAGACCGGTACACTTGTCGTATAGGTGTTGTAACACCCTGGATTTTTACCTCAAAACATAGCTTATGGAAATACAAATCTAATGGCGCAAACGGCATCAAAAACGGACTTCAAACGAGTCCTAAAAGAGCAAAACAGAGTTGGTCCGAACTTGTGTCCGGACATGGTAAGTTCGGACACAAGCCGAAGAGAATAGACTGCGGAAACCAAACGTCCGAACTTGTGTCCGGACATTGAAGTTCGGACACAAGTCGAAGTTACAGGTCTGAAATCCAAAGGCGTCCGAACTTGTGTCCGGACTTTGAAGTTCGGACACAAGTAAGTTTGAAAAGTCCGAGAAATTTAACGTGGCGTGTCCGAACATCCAAGTTCGGACCTAAGTTCGGACACGCCAAAACAAAAAGCTTCTAAAACCTTCGGGGCCTGTCCGAACATAGATGTCCGGACGGACGTTCGGACAGGTCCTTAAGTGCAGTTCTAAAACGTAAACAGGAACCAAAAACCATTAAAAATTCTCACATAAACCACAATAACAACATGAGGAACTTTTGAACAGATAAGATCATTGCCAAATATTTAATACGAAGCTCAAACTTGATAAAACCGATTCATAGAAACCAATAAACGCAGTTAACCAAAACTCAAATGAACATAACCTTAACATAGCAGCGGATCTCAAAACGTCCAGGGCATTACCGCCACACCCAATTCCCATGGGTGCTCAGGCTAATGAACTAAATAACACTAAAAAACACAAGTTAACTTTCAAATTACGCGGAAGCAAAATAAACATTTAATGTATAAAAGTTAGAACACAACAACATCTCTTAGACACTGAAATCCAACATCGCCTTATTAATATGGTCCCTAAACTATGTGATTCGCCGTCCCGATCCCCACAGTTAGTCATCCATACCTGCGATCATAAAACATAGACAAAACACAGAAAGGATCGCACAAATCAGAAAAACTGAGTAAATTCCACCTCAACCTGTAAAATACATTTCAGAACACATTTGCCTTTAACAATCAGATGAGGAGATTTACTGAACAGTTGAGGAATTTCCAGAAAAACTTATCAATACCGAAACCGCAGTAGGGAGCTTTCAACAGGAAGTAATAACCACAATTCCGAACACGGGGTCACCTATGGGACCCCAAACAACAATACCAGGACAGTCACCTATGGGACCGTCAAACAACCACCTCACCCTAAGTCCTTAAGTGTGCACACCCCCTATGAAACAGCAGTAACATAGAGTAGATCATAGAGCTTAACTGCAACAATGTGTGCAGCGCAAATAATATCAATAATGGGGAGCACCTATGGGCTCCCAAACAACAGAATACAACCTGTGAAAGACTCCCAAAACCACAATTGAAACACCACAATCTCAATCCAATTCCTCAATTCCAAAACGTGGGGAATAATCCCAAATCCTCAAACCATAACCGAGATAAAACACAACCAACCCTTTTCCAACATTTCGCAAAACCACAGTCAAATCCATTGAGCATAGAATTTACCTGGAACAACCAATCCCTCAAGAGCCCAACTGCTCCGACTATTGATAGCACTCGTCGATGTAATCGGCGTCTAGGTAATCAAAATTAGCAATCAGAATTCCGAACAACGAATAATAACTAAACAACTAAGTAGAATACATTACCCGACAATCTACCAACTGGACACCAGGGAATAATCGACCTCGACGAAACAGCGAGAAAACACCAAGGGTTTGAAGAAAGAAGAACGTGAAAATAAAGAGCAGATTGTAAACGCAAGAACGGCGTATAGAGGATGGGGAAATAGTGAGGAGATAACAACCCTTAAATAGAATTATTTGTATAATGAAAAGAGAATAACCTAATTAAAGATTCATGCTAAAAAGGAAATACAAATAAAATATTTTAAGAAGGAGTTCTAACTCTTGGAATTTAAAATATCTCTAAAGGATAAAACTCGATAAATTAGGGAGATCAGTAAAAGAAAACTGATGGAGAAATTCAAGAAGGAATAAATCAGAATGAGAAACAACATCAAGAATCAATTAATAATATTTATTTGAAAGGAGATAATTTAGAAAAGAGAGATACGTTGTAAATAATTTAAGGTTTAACAAGGAAAAGAACAACTCGTAAGAAGAATAAAAGATAATACCAGTAAAACAATTACTGAGAGAAGAATAAGGAGAGTTAACAAAATATATTTGAGTAGTCAAATAGAATTCGAACTCTGAATACTTAAAATAAGTTGGAAAGAATATTCTGGAATAGTACTTCGGAGTTTAAATAACTTAGGGAAATTAAGAGGGGAATTTATACTATCATATAGCGTTGAAATATAATTAAATCCATCAAAGCAACGTTACCAATATTCAGAAACACTTTAGAAGAAAGATTAATTCCCTGGGCCACCTAACCTCAGACATGTCACTCATACCATATACTATATTATTCCTAGCTTGGAATTCCTGGGTATTTCATCTCATCCCCCTTAAAAGAAAGCTTCGCCCTCGAAGCTAAAACTTCCATAAGGCGAAAAACTGATAACGAATTACTGACTCGAGCGGTTACCTGATCGAAGAGCTGTGGGTATTTCTTTCTCATTTCCTCCTCTACCTCCCATGTAGCCTCTTCGGTTCCATGATTAGACCATAAGACCTTGACCATACGGATGGACTTCGATCGTGTCTCCCTGGTCTTAGTGTCCATTACTTGATGGGGTACTCCTCATAGGATAGATTCTGCTCTAGCTCCAAGACCTCTGGCTGCAACACATGCAAAGGGTCGGGAACATACCGCTTCAGCTGGGAAACATGGAAGACGTTGTGAACTTTCTCCAGTTCACAAGGAAGCGCTAGCCGGTATGCCACCTCTCCAACCCTCTCCAAGATCTCATAGGGTCCAACGAATTTGGGACTGAGCTTCCCTTTCTTCCCGAACCTGGTTACTCCTCTCACAGGAGATACTTTCAAGAAAGCTTTATCTCCCACCTCGAATTCCTCTGGCCTGCGCTTGAGATCGGCATAGGACTTCTGCCTGTCCTGGGCTGCCTTCATTCGTCTCTGAATCATCCGGACTTGCTCCATAGTCTCTTCAATCAACTGGGGCCCCAAACAACAGTCTCACTAATGTCGCTCCAACATAACGGTGTCCTACACTTCCTCCCATACAGGGCCTCATAAGGAGCCATCCTGATGCTGGTGTGGTAACTGTTATTATAGGAAAACTCTATCAGGTGTAGCATATCAGCCCACGAACCCTGAAAATCCATCACACATGCACGAAGCATGTCCTCCAAGGTCTGGATGGTTCTCTCGGTCTGACCATCAGTGGCTGGATGAAACGCAGTGCTCAACTTCAACTTGGTACCCATCGCCTTCTGAAATTGCTGCCAGAAATGGGCTAAAAACCTCGAGTCTCTGTCTGAAATGATGGTCTCAGGTACCCCATGATACCTCACCACATTTCTGATGTAAGCATCCACCAACTGGCTCATGGACCACGTCTTCTTCATGGGTATGAACCGTGCAGACTTAGTGAGTCGGTCCACTATTACCCAAATCTGGTTGACTCCTCCCTTCGCTGGTGGTAAACCCATCACGAAGTCCATGGAAATGGAGTCCCACTTCCACTTTGGAACCTCCAACGGCTGTAGTAAACCTCCCATCCTCTTGTGTTCGAATTTGACCTTCTGACAGGTAAGGCACTTCGACACAAACTCTGCAACTTCTCTCTTCATATTCGGCCACCAAAACATCTTCTTTAGGTCCTTATACAACTTATCACCGCCAGGATGAACTGAATAGGGAGTATTATGAGCCTCCCTCATCAGCCTCTCCTTTACCTCCACGCACCCCTGAGGTACACACCATCGGCCTCTAAACCTCAGACTGCCGTCACTGTGGTCTCAAACCCCTCAGCTTTCCCTTCCTTCATCTTATCCTTGATGCGCTCCAACTTCGCATCACCTGGCTGTCCCTTGAGTATCTCCCCATAGATGTCGGAAGAGACACTCATGTGGTACAACCTCACCTCACGCTCTACTCCACCCGCCTCCATCACCTCCAAGTTCAGCTTCTCAAAATCACGAACTAACTCGTCTGGAAGAACCCACATCGAATTCACTGAATGACTTTTCTTCCTACTCAGAGCATCGGCCACTAGGTTGGACTTCCCTTCATGGTATAAAATCTCCAGGTCATAGTCCTTGATCAGCTCCAACCATCTCCTCTGCCTCATATTTAGTTCCTTCTGAGTGAAGATGTACTTGAGGCTTTTATGGTCGGTGTAGATCTTGCAGGAAACTCCATACAAGTAGTGTCTCCAAATCTTCAGGGCGAAGACTACTGCTGCAAGCTCTAGGTCGTGCGTCGGGTATCTGGTCTCGTACTCCTTTAGTTGCCTCGATGCGTAGGCTATGACTTTCCCATGCTGCATCAAGACACACCCCAAGCCATACTTGGAAGCATCGCTGAAAACCTCGAATCCGTCTGTCCCCGAAGGCAAGGTCAACACTGGGGCTGTGGTCAACCTTTCCTTCAATGTCTGAAACACCTTCTCACAGTCATCATGTGGTCAACCTTTCCTTCAATGTCTGAAACGCCTTCTCACAGTCATCATCCCACTGAAACTTGGTGACTTTCTTCATGAGGTTGGTGAGAGGTCTAGCTATCTTTGAGAAATCCTTCACAAATCTTCGATAGTATCCTGCTAGACCCAGGAAGCTACGAACCTCCGTCAGATTGCTCGGGGTTGGCCACTCTTTTACTGCTTGGATCTTGGCCGGATCCACTGAAATTCCCTCTTTGGTGACGATGTGGCCTAGGAATGCCACTCGGTCCAACCAAAAATCACACTTGGTTAGTTTGGCGTAAAGCTGCTGCTCTCTCAAAATCTGCAAGACTGATCTCAGGTGCTCCTCGTGCTCTTCCTCATCCTTGGAGTAGATGAGGATGTCGTCTATAAAAACCACTACAAACCGGTCTAGAAAGGGATTAAAGATCCGGTTCATGAGGTCCATGAAGACTGCCGGCGCGTTCGTCAATCCAAAGGGCATCACCAGAAACTCGAAATGCCCATACCTGGTCCGAAGGCCGTCTTCGGGATATCCTTCTCTGCAACACGTAACTGGTGGTACCCCGACCTCAGGTCTATCTTGGAGAAGACTCCTGCACCCTGAAGCTGGTCGAAGAGGTCGTCGATTCTGGGCAAGGGATACCGGTTCTTCACAGTGATCTGGTTCAGCTCCCGGTAGTCTATGCACAGCCTCATGCTCCCATCCTTCTTCTTTACAAACAAGACAGGAGCTCCCCATGGCGATACACTCGGGCGAATGTATCCCTTCTCCAGTAACTCCTCCAATTGGACTTTCAATTCCTTCAATTCTGATGGCGCCATACGGTAGGGGGCCTTGGAGATAGGCGCTGCTCCTGGCACAAGGTCTACGCTGAACTCCACCTCCCTGTCTGGCGGCATACCAGGAATCTCATCTGGAAAGACGTCAGGGAACTCATTCACCACCCGAATCTCCTCCAACGGGCTCGGCGCTTGGCTCAAATCCTGGACATGGCAGAGGTATGCCCGTGTCCCTTCTTCACTTGGGAGAGAATTGACATAGCTGAAACTATCTTTACTCCCGGTGTCTTCTCCATGCTACTGTAGGAGACTCTTCGGCCCGTTGGTCCTCTCAGGACGATCTTCTGCTCTCCACAATCAATCTTCCCCTTATACTTGCTTAGCCAGTCCATCCCCAAAATAATATCGAAGTCGGGGAGGACGAACTGGATCAGGTCAATTACAAATATTTCTCCCTTAATGTCTACCCCCACATCCTTCAATACATCATTACAAGAAATAACCGCCCCGAGGGTATAGATACTGCTATGGTAGAAGTCTTACAAGTTTCTAGCCCCAATTCCTTAGCAAATTCCTCAGAAATGAAAGAATATGAAGCTCCAGTATCGAACAAAACATGAGCTGAAGTACCATGAACAGAAAAGGTACCTGCTAACACCTCTGCTTCAGCCTCTGCCTTGGCCCGACTCATCACGTTAATCCTCCCAGCTCTGCCATTGTCTCGGTTCTCCCCCGGACCTCAGTTACCTCCGTTTCCACCCCCGCCATTGCCACGCTGGGGAGCATCCCCTCGCTGATTCTGGGCCTGATGCTGGTCTCTACCTCGAGACTGGGGGTCTGCTGGTCTGTAGGTCCGGTCTCCGCCATTTCCTCTCTGCTGAATGCCTCCCTGGGGATCCTGGAAGCACTCAAAAGCTCTGTGGCCCTTCCTACCACACCGGAAGCACGCCACCAGGTTCCCCTCACAGTCCTTCCCCGGGTGATCCTTGTGGCACCTTCTGCAGTGGAAGTGCCTGTTATGCACGAACTCTGCCCTCTGAGCCTGCCCCTGGGGCCTATCATTCCGCCTCTGGTCATTCCTTTGGTTCACATCGAACCTCCTTCCATCACCTGGGTTAGGCCTCCACCTCTTGTCCTGATGGGGCCTCTGATGTCGGTCATCTCGACTCCGGGACTCTTCCCCGTCCTCCATCTTCCTCTTCTGGCCCGCCTGTACCTCCCTCCTCTTCTGCTGCACCCTATACAGGTTAGCAGCCTTTCCATATGCGTCCTGGAGGGTGGGTATCGTCAGCACGCTCAAGGCCTCCTGGAGACTCCAGTTGAGTCCCCCCACAAATCTCTGCACCTTTGACGCCTCATCAGGGACCATCGTCGGTGCGAACCTCGCCAGCTCCAAGAACTTGGAGTGGTACTCCTTCACACTCCGGGCCTGCTGTTTGAGCTCAGAGAACTCCAGGTATTTCTGCATCCGAACATGCTCAGGGTAGAATCGCCTTCGCATGGCCTCCTTCAGTGCCTCCCATCCAAAGTCAGGTCCCGCCAAAAGAGCATCCCTGTTGGCAGACCACCAGATGTCAGCCTCGCTCTTGAAGTAGTACACGGCGGCGTTGACTCTCCTGTTGGCAGGGCAGTTGACCGCCTCAAATATCTTGTCAAACTCACGCAGCCAATCCTCCAGCAGTACTGGGTCCTCCTCCCCCTTGAATGCAGTTGGCTTCAAGTGGGCAATTCTCTTCGTGTAGTCTTCTGGCACATTGTCTCGCTGGGCTTGGCGTTGCACAATCTGGCCCAGATTCAAAGCGAGCTCCTGGAGCTGTCTCATTGGGTCGTTGGCTGCCATAGTAGTCCTCCCGCTTCTACTTCTGGTGTTGTAGGGGAAGTTCAGTCGGTCTGCCAGTCTACCTTACTCAAGGTGGACTCCTGATTATGGGTCAAGAATTTCAAGGCTTTTAAATTCCCCATAACAATCCCCTTCTAATTATACTACAATCTCACTACCCCCAATCCACGGTTAGATAATTCAGATAGAACAATATTGCATATAACAAGTATGATACAATTCCACCATTGGATATTAAACACAATCCCTGTATAATCTCCAAACATCACACCCAGATGTCCAATATAACTCAACAGCTTCACAAATAACACATAATCCATCATGACTTCCCCAAACGGCTTATCCCCAAATTATTAATCCGGTTTACTCAAGTTTTATCTTATTTCGAAAACAAAGCTCTGATACCACCTTGTAACACCCTGGATTTTTACCTCAAAACATAGCTTATGGAAATACAAATCTAATGGCGCAAACGGCATCAAAAACGGACTTCAAACGAGTCCTAAAAGAGCAAAACAGAGTTGGTCCGAACTTGTGTCCGGACATGGTAAGTTCGGACACAAGCCGAAGAGAATTAGACTGCGGAAATCCAAACGTCCGAACTTGTGTCCGGACATTGAAGTTCGGACACAAGTCGAAAGTTAACAGGTCTGAAATCCAAAGGCGTCCGAACTTGTGTCCGGACTTTGAAGTTCGGACACAAGTAAGTTTGAAAAGTCCGAGAAATTTAACGTGGCGTGTCCGAACATCCAAGTTCGGACCTAAGTTCGGACACGCCAAAACAAAAAGCTTCTAAAACCTTCGGGTCCGAACATAGATGTCCGGACGGACGTTCGGACAGGTCCTTAAGTGCAGTTCTAAAAACGTAAACAGGAACCAAAAACCATTAAAAATTCTCACATAAACCACAATAACAACATGAGGAACTTTTGAACAGATAAGATCATTGCCAAATATTTAATACGAAGCTCAAACTTGATAAAACCGATTCATAGAAACCAATAAACGCAGTTAACCAAAACTCAAATGAACATAACCTTAACATAACAGCGGATCTCAAAACGTCCAGGGCATTACCGCCACACCCAATTCCCATGGGTGCTCAGGCTAATGAACTAAATAACACTAAAAAACACAAGTTAACTTTCAAATTACGCGGAAGCAAAATAAACATTTAATGTATAAAAGTTAAGAACACAACAACATCTCTTAAGCACTGAAATCCAACACATCGCCTTATTAATATGTGGTCCCTAAACTATGTGATTCGCCGTCCCGATCCCCACAGTTAGTCATCCATACCTGCGATCATAAAACATAGACAAAACACAGAAAGGATCGCACAAATCAGAAAAACTGAGTAAATTCCACCTCAACCTGTAAAATACATTTAGAACACATTTGCCTTTAACAATCAGATGAGGAGATTTACTGAACAGTTGAGGAATTTCCAGAAAAACTTATCAATACCGAAACCGCAGTAGGGAGCTTTCAACAGGAAGTAATAACCACAATTCCGAACACGGGGTCACCTATGGGACCCCAAACAACAATACCAGGACAGTCACCTATGGGACCGTCAAACAACCACCTCACCCTAAGTCCTTAAGTGTGCACACCCCCTATGAAACAGCAGTAACATAGAGTAGATCATAGAGCTTAACTGCAACAATGTGTGCAGCGCAAATAATATCAATAATGGGGAGCACCTATGGGCTCCCAAACAACAGAATACAACCTGTGAAAGACTCCCAAAACCACAATTGAAACACCACAATCTCAATCCAATTCCTCAATTCCAAAACGTGGGGAATAATCCCAAATCCTCAAACCATAACCCGAGATAAAACACAACAAACCCTTTTCCAACATTTCGCAAAACCACAGTCAAATCCATTGAGCATAGAATTTACCTGGAACAACCAATCCCTCAAGAGCCCAACTGCTCCGGACTATTGATAGCACTCGTCGATGTAATCGGCGTCTAGGTAATCAAAATTAGCAATCAGAATTCACCGAACAACGAATAGATAACTAAACAACTAAGTAGAATACATTACCCGACAATCTACCAACTGGACACCAGGGAATAATCGGACCTCGACGAAACCAGCGAGAAAACACCAAGGGTTTGAAGGAGAAGAAGAACGTGAAAATAAAGAGCAGATTGTAAACGCAAGAACGGCGTATAGAGGATGGGGAAATAGTGAGGAGATAACAACCCTTAAATAGAATTATTTGTATAAAGAAAAGAGGATAACCTAATTAAAGATTCATGCTAAAAAGGAAATACAAATAAAATATTTTAAGAAGGAGTTCTAACTCTTGGAATTGAAAATATCTCTAAAGGATAAAACTCGATAAATTAGGGAGATCAGTAAAAAAAACTGATGGAGAAATTCAAGAAGGAATAAATCAGAATGAGAAACAACATCAAGAATCAATTAATAAATATTTATTTGAAAGGAGATTTAGAAAATAGTAGAGATACGTTGTAAATAATTTGAAGGTTTAACAAAGGAAAAGAACAACTCGTAAGAAGAATAAAGATAATACCAGTAAAACAATTACTGAGAGAAGAATAAGGAGAGTTAACAAAATAATATTTTGAGCAGTCAAATAGAATTCGAACTCTGAATACTTAAAATAAGTTGGAAAGAATATTCTGGAATAGTACTTCGGAGTTTAAATAACTTAGGGAAATTAAGAGAGGGAATTTAATACTATATCATATAGCATTGGAAATATAATTAAATCCATCAAAGCAACGTTACCAATATTCAGAAACACTTTAGGAAGAAAGATTAATTCCCTGGGCCACCTAACCTCAGACATGTCACTCATACCATATACTATATTATTCCTAGCTTGGAATTTCCTGGGTATTTCAGTTTTATCCCCAACAGTCGGCTATGCAGGTTTCCATCTTTGTTGGGGCTCCAGCGGCCTTTTCCTAAGCATCCCGCTCGAGTGTAGCCAACTTTTCCTCGAGCTTGATAATCGTACCCATGTACTTGGCCTCGATCTCCTCAAATATGGCTTTTTGCTTAAGTTCGAGGGCTTTCATGCACTCCTCGACGGAGGCTGGATTCCCAATCCCCCCTCCTGCTTACCCAAGCTCCTCGTCAGCGAGAAGGGGCATGCCATCAGCTGGTGGGGTCAACATGTTGGATGAAATAGAAGTTACTGCAACCGAAGGTGGAGCTGGAGAAGGAGTACGCAGTTGGGTCAGCCAACCACCGCTTCTATTCCACTGTCTCTGTGGAATCTTGCCTTGCACTTGTTTATCGCTATAAAAGAAGTGGATTAGGAATTTGTAAGCTGGGAATACCTTTGGTCTTTGAAGGAGTGTTCAAAATGAAAGAATGAAGTGTTTGGGCCGAAATGAACATTTTTGGGCTATGATTTGGGTAAGTGAACCATTTGGGGCCGGAAAGGACTTTTATAAGTGTTTTGAGTCATAAGACCTCATGAGTAAGGTACTTGGGCCGCAATGTTCTTGATATGAATGAGATGAAAGTACGAACAGGTTATTGGGCTGAAAGCCTGCTGTTCTGGGCCTAGAAGAATTCATCTCAGGTTTGAAATGGGTCTTCATACCAAATAACATAAATAAAAGAAGCACATGGAAGGAAGTCACACATGGGTTAATCTAATAAATATCCTCAATGAACGATTGCATTTGACTGGGTATGGGTCAATCTGAAGAAATGCTTGGGGTTTCAGAGCCAGGTTACCATAAAGGGATAGGATTTTGCGCACTATCCTCATCGGGCTTCCTCACTTTTTTCACATCACCATGAGGTGTGCGTCTACAGGCTTGAGTATGGGTACTGCCGATGAGGTGCTAGGGGCCGAAGCCTAGGTATTTAGGGGACATGGTTAGCATGATATCCTCCTCTTTTCCCCCACTAATTCACATCACCTAAAGGTGGGAGTCTCAGACACGGACCACCTAAAGCGGGTCAGGCTGAAATCGGTTTGTGTGATCCCTCGACGCTCCCACGTAATAAATAATTGCATGAAAATAAAAGTGCACACAAAAGTAAATCAAACAATAGAACTAAAGCCTTAAATGAAATTTTCAAGTTAAGCCATCTTGACTTAAAATTAAGGATAATTTTACTAGTATAGTCGTCTGTGAGCTCCGGGTTTTGTCGAACCTTATCCTATGTTTACTATATTGATTTCTAGGTCCACTTATAATCTAAGTCTAAAAACTATGTTATAAAACAAAAGTCTTTATAAAAAACATAGGATACGGTTGAGATTGGGTTTGCGGGCTTGGCATATAGCTTTTCCAGGTTCAAATTACTTTCTCCACCCTTGAAGCTATTTTTCCTCTGATCATGTCATGAAAGGCTAATTATAAAGTTTATTTAACCTAAGTGTGCAAGCTTCTGTATTTTTGTGTTTTTTGACATTTTTTAAATGAAATTGAAAGTTGAAATTACCTAAACTGGGGTTTCGGGTGCCGAATTAAGTCAAATTTATGTGATGTCGTGACCACGGATCTAATGTCGTGACCATAGACCCTAATCTACCAAATTAAATAGAATATTCGAAATCTTAAAGATGAAAATTTCAGGTGTCCGGGGCCATGGACAAGGTGTTCGTGGGTCCGGATTGACCTAATTTTAAAAATATTTTGTTTCCTGCTGTCGTCTGTGGGCTGTCCATGGCTTCAGACAGGCGTCCGGGTTCCCAGACACGGTGCCCGTGGGTACGGACAGCCACCGCACGACTGTGTTTATGGTGTTTCCGGCGGTGTTTTCTCCTCAAATTTTACGGTTAGATAGCCTTAAGTGATCCTAAGGCTAATGGTGAATGCTTGACTCCTCTCTAGGATTGTGCATTGGAAAGGCCATTTGTTTGGAGAGATTGAAGAGGAGAAGACGGTGAGATGCGGATAATATTAGGGTAAAGAATTTTTTGTCGAGGTGGTTGTAATGAGGGAGGTGGAGGGGAGGACGGTTAGATGGTGGTGAAGGAGGTGGTGGTGGCGGGACATGGCGAATGTCTAAGTGTCAGGGGAAGAGAGATAAGACAGCATTTTTAATGAGTGACTGATACATATAGTCTATTGGATGAACAGGGGGTCCATAACATCGTGATGATATGAAGGTGACAGTAAGTAAGAAGATGAACTAGAGTGAAATCTATCTTTTCAGATTAAATGGTACCAATGAGAGAATCTTTTGCTGGTCTCAGCCGCATAGCTCTCACGCTAGCATCTTTTCTCCCTTCGACGGGAGCTTATGCCATACACTTCTCTCCTCGCCTGTTGCATGCATTTATGCATTTTCCTACGCCACTGCACCTTCGCTTACTCACCTGCCCATCCATTATACTGATCTTGTAAAGTATTCCTTTTGTTTGTTTCTACCTTGGCAAGCTCACCTTCCTTTTGACATTCCCCATTTTGGATTATCTGGTTTCGCCTTCTCATCTGATCCTCCATTAGCCCCACCAAGCCCCTTTGAACTCACTCTTCGCTCTTTGTCTGTTCATTCAGTATGTCAAATGCAAACTTGCACTCATCAGTGGAAGATCTTTCCTCCTGGTGTGTTGAACTTTTTCTTACAACGGATGAAGGGCTTGCCACTGACATGAAAGGGCTTGAGGATATTGCTCAAACCCTTCCTTTCGCTCGATGCTTGCTCTGTAAGCTTTTCTCAACCAAGAGGCTAGACCTCTGAGCGATGGAACACACTTTAGGTAGGACCTGACAATTTGATGGATATTTCAAGGTCCTTACTACCAGTAAGACTTTGCTTATCTTCGAGTTTTAAAGATAGGATATGGTGTATGCAGTACTTCATCGAGTTCCATGGTTCTTCGATGGGTCCCTGTTTGTCTTCCAATGAATTGATAAGCGGAAACCCCATGTGATCATGATTACTCATCGGTGCTGATCTAGATCAGAGTGCATGATGTCCCGTTCCAGCTCAAGGAATTTTCCAAAAGGCTTGGAAACTGTTTCGCATGCTTTATGGAGTATGGTGAAGAAGAAGAAGAAGAGCGAATTGGAGGTGACTTTATGAGGATCAGGGTCCTCCTTAACATCCTCAAGCCGACTCTACGATGTGTGGCAGTCTCCTTTGACGGTGCGGACTCTATCCTTCGGGTCACGTATGAGAGAATACCTGTGATCTGCCTCTATTGCGGACGTTCACTCACCCAACTATGAAGTGCTCTGACCATAGGGGTGTGGAAGGGGGCGTCTTCCCCTACGGACCATAGCTACAAGCCCTCGGCTTCAAATTGAGCTCATAAGTTTTTGATGAAGATGATAGTGAAGTATGGAAATATGCTTGTGGTCTAATCGGGAGGACAACTCTGGCTGACACCAACTGCCTAAACCTCGGATGGAGGATTCGGCTATGGCGGAATAGGCTTGGGCTACTGGTGCCACCAATATGCCGCTAGCTCTTCAAATCTAGTTTCTGGAAAGGCCCCCCGGATCTTAAGAGCCATGTTAGCTCAAACGACTTCTCTGTAGGGCTGAAGATGGAAGCACCTCTAGCCTTTACAGTTTAGGAAACGATGTTTAGCTCACCGATAGCTTGATGGTGTGGGGCCGCATTCTAAGAAGGGTAAGCAAACCCCGAACCCGGTTGTTGACCCCGTCTGTCCACGAGGAGCTGGATGAGGATGTTCCAAGCAACCCGACTACCCAGACTTCCCCACCCTAATGAGGGTAATCTCTGTTAAGGGTTAGTAATGGTCTTGATTGTCCACCTTCTGTCAGCGGTTGCTGATCTTCGCCCTTTTGATTTTGGCTGATCTTAGTGCATCTTTTAGTGGTGTCTCTAGCTTAGTCCTATTTGTGTATGACTTAGATTTTTTGTGTCTTAGATGTCTTTCGGCTAGGCGTTTTAGCTCAATTTCTAAAGCCTCGGTCCAGTCCTTAACTCGTCTTGAGCAAGGTAATAGCTAACTAACGTTATGCTACTTAGCAACACCACATGAGGATTAGATTGCATATAGTGATTACCTTGATTAATTATTACTTTGATTAAGTACTCTTTATTTTACTATGTTATAATCTGTCTTATCCTCCTTTGTACTTCCTCTAAGTAATGGAAATCAGAGCATCTTTTCACAAGATGATATTAGTGTTTGCTTGGCGCAAGTTTTTACAATATTATAGTGTCATCTTGTACAATGACGACTTACAAATTACAATGCAATTTCACTCATTGGCGGCTGGCCAGTGGCTAGGGTACACGGAACTCAGCTTATTAAAAAAAGATTTCACAAGGAACTGCTAATTCAGAAAATTATTTCAGAGGTTAGATCTACTTCTTAGAAAAGTGCTATTCCCAAAAAAAAGAAAAAGAAATATATTATCACTACAAAAACTTATACTTAATTTGCAACGCCATGGGTTCAAGCAATTGTATAGTTTAATCTGAACACGTATAAACAATCAAGTGACAATGGGAAGAACAGCGCCCAGCTAGAAAAGATGAAGAGAACATTATTACTTATCAGGGGTAAAAAGTACCAAATCAAGACCTAAAAATATTTAAAAACAAAACAAAAAAGTACAAGTCCTTCAACCTTTGATCACACTAAGACATACAGATCTTCCACGTTATTTACTGTCCAGAACAAGCTCAATGAAGCAATTCTTGTTTCTTTTCAAACCACATCCCCAACCCTCCTATTCTCGGTTCTTCTAGTCTCTTGAAACAGGAGTAATTAATTATTCCAAGACTTAAATTAAGAAGACAAAAGAAATGCAACATAAAAAACAACCAGGTCACCAATCCTCACGCCGTCGCAGAGCTTCCTAAAGCTCTAAACCATACCAAACAATTGTGATTTGTTCCATAAACAAGGCCATGCGCAATTCACCTTTGAGGAGGATCCACTGTGCGAATGTTCGCAACTGCAATCCCATCGACACGGTCTTTGCTGATCTCCACAAAATGACCCACCATTTCATGGAACTGCTTCAGCCCTGACAACGGCAGAATAATAGATGAACGATCTGAACCTGCTACCTGCAAACCAATCAAAACAATGAATGATCAATTTCAGCAGCTAAGTCCAAAATCCCAACTCCAAAAGCATATTATATCAACTTCAAAAGAAAAAGAAAAAAACAAACCTCAGAAATTTTCAAGTAATGTCCCCTGTTGTTGTTCCCAAGATCAAAGAAGAACCTCTTCTGATCAACTCTCATAACATTTGGAACTCCCATGTTTCCACCAACTTCATCCGTGGCAGGCAGTTCAGCTGACCTTTCCACATTCAGTTCTGAGGTTGGAACAGTCCGAGTGCTGTGGCCTGAAATGAAACCAGCCCCAACATCATCTGAAAGCCCAACTATGCGTTCTGAGGCATCAGAAGCTTGCTGCATAGCCCAAACGCATACACACAAAGCACAGAGGCAATGCATCAGCAAATAATATAAGAATCATCAGAAAAGTAATTGATTCACTCACAAAACAAATAAAACCTGGTTGGGGGTGATGAAAAGCCTCGAAGCCTCACTAATCTCAGCCAAGATGTTGCGGAAAGCTGCCCATCCTTCATCTCTAGTGCTCCCTGCTGGAACTATAATTGTACTTCGATTTCTGCTCATGGATGCTTCAGATATCTGCATGCAGTCACTCATACTTATGGTCCTTTCACTTTCTCAAACCATCACACAAAAAGATTACAATACAAAAAATAATTATGTTCCTTTCACTTTCTCAAACCATCACACCAAAAAATTACAATATAGAAAGATAGAAATTAGGTGGAAAAAAAAACTTTTCAGTCTCTGTTAGTGGTGACTGTGGAACCCATCACGACATACATTCTTAGAATTACTGAGAGATCAAACAAACTTAGCAGAAAGCGGTAATTATAGACTCTTCTACTTGACAATTCTCAGGCACTGACTTATCCCTAGTCCACAAACAAATTAACCATACCCAATATACATTTCTCAAATTAACCAAAGAACTCACATCTTCCTCGACTGTCAAACTGCTTAGAGATACTCATCAGAGTTACAGTCTGTTACAGTTTGATTCTTGTTTTTAATACGAGGAAAGTTGCAAGTAGACCCTACATTTTAGGCTTCCAAGTAAAGTGAATATATGAAAGTATATAAATAACAGCAAACAACCACAAACAAGAACATAACATTAAAAAAATGAGGAGCGCTCAAGGCAGTGGGTGGAGAGGAGCCTGGACAGAAGAGCTGATTTTATATCATGTAATCTAAAAATTCAATTATATCGAGCACACTAATAACTAGAAAATCATGTGTTTTCCCATTGACCTAAGGAAAAATGAAAGTAATACAAAGGAAATAATGAAAATCCCCAAAGCACATGACCCTCTGCATCACCTCTTATCACTCCCCCTGCCCTCACAGTCACAAATATGGGTTTTAACAGTATTAGAGGAATAATGGTCTTTCTTACCAGAAACTCATCAGCCAGACATATGCCCACCCTGATGAAAGGTGAAGTTGTGGAAGTGTTTAAGCAACCCATACATGCTCTTAGCAACTACTATGTTAATACACTCCCATATCACAAAATCAGATACTCAAGAAGAACTTATAGTAGTACCTACAATCCAAGAATATGTTGCTGAGCATCTCTAAAATGCTTGACCAGCATACTGCAACTTTGTATTGCCCACCTAGAAGCCAAAAAAATATATTTGTTCGAGTAACCTAGAATACCCAATTGGCCAGTACCACCGACACTGATCCAAACTTGGCAACAGCATGATCAATATTCCTTCCGAGTGACAAACGAACATTCACACCTCTAATAGCACTATCCCCCAAAGTGTACAGAAGGTCCTCAAAACCTCTCGTGATTAAGAATGCATAGCAAACCTTAGCAAGAGGAGAGATTCTTAAGGATCCACCAATACAAGATACTCGATAGCATTTCCAATAATAAGAAATATAGCAACTGATGATGTAGTGAAGAACTTTAGGACACAGTGTGCAGATGTTCCCTTATCTTTACTTACGTTCACACATGCATCCCTGAAATTTGATTTTAACCACATATAGGCTTTTGGTATTTCATTTTTGTCCCCCTTAAATCTTTTCACAAATTAAAAACAAAAAAATATGTAACAGTAACTGATCCTCAAGAAGTCAATTAAAACCCTGTGTGATACAAAAAGGACTTCATGTGCAAATACAATGTCACTAGACTCTGCAGAAATGAGTATTTGCAGCACTGGTGGTGTAGACTGTCCATATAGCAAGTTTTAAAGCAAGCTCCATAACAGTCAATGCACTCCTCTAAAAAGATCCTTCATTCTAGTATTAGAAGCTGAAAAGCTTCATGAAACAGATTCAAGAGAAGCATCAAATCATTCTTGGCTACAAGCATATGTAGCTATCTTTGGCTACATTTAAACTTGTACAGTTTGTATAGTGTAAAAGTACATGTTTTGTAAGATTATTATACAGTTTATGAAGTTAGTATGTACATCTAGTAGAATTTCAGTAATATCATAATTCAATGTATAACTTTACATATACATCCGTACAGTTTTTATTTACTAACTGTACAGTTTTTATAGAACATATGTATATGTATGTAGCCATCTATAGCTACATTTGGATGTAGCCAAGAAATTACCAAAGTGATATTGCTATACTTAGTTACTTACAAGACAGACGACGGGGAAACAAACTGCATGAAAAATGCCTAATCAAGCACTGCAGAGACTGAATACGGATGTGATAAAATGAATCAGTACAAAGACAGCAGAAAATGATCCTCGGAAAGATTTCTATTTCTTCCTCAGATCATGACCATCATCGAGGGCAATTATAAGTTCAGTCATCGGTGATTAAAACTACTTTATCCATAATAGAATCACTACATGATTAGAGTCTTACAAATGAACAGACTAGCCAGAGCAGTAATACAAGCAGAATTACTAATGTGACCTAGTACAGCAACACACCTAAGCTCTTAGCCATCAGAAGACCTAAAACTTGGACTTACAGAAGAAAATAAGTCAACCATAAGACATCAATTGAAGGGAACTCAACGTTGCAAACAAGCTGAGATTTAGATATACAAGGTAATACATGATACATGTAAATGTCTTCTGCCCAAGAGATCATATTTGTACTGTGATACCCAATTCAGGACCTCAGGGAAACTCTGGGATGGAAATGGGCAATGCAGAACATTTTTTCTTTCCACAAGCATAAAATTGAACCACACACTTCCATGAGTAGTTGGTCAGCAAAGAGGAGTCCTCAGACAAGAAAAATTGACTTTCAAAAGACCTTGGTTGCCCTAACCAGTTATCATTAGTAGACACTAGAGGAAGTTTGTTTATATGAAAAACGAGTCAATTAAAGTTTCTCCACTCCATTCTTCTGCAAAACCTCCATGACCTCATACAGTTATTAAATCTTTCAAGTCCACCAATGATACCAGAAAATATGAGAAAAATAACATATATAGTGCTCAATAATCATCTGTCCATCCCACGTGATTGACACGCTTAATGATTTTCCCATCACGATGCATGGAAACAATTTACCTTCAAATAGCGGCCTCTTCTATTATTGCCAACATCGAAATAGAACACCTGAAATATAGAAGGTCATTAAAATATTAGTTACAAGAGAATAAAACAGAGAATAGAGAGATTGAAGACGGTAAGTACGAAAGGGGCACGTGAAGACGGAAAACCTTAGTGTCTAGCTGCAATTCCTTGCTACAGATGTCCGGTTCATCGGAGTTAACGTAGTAATTAAAGAGATCTAAGAACCAAGAGATGCCATTAGACGGGACAATAATGGTGGATCTAGTAGCAGAGGTCTTCTCCGATATCTTAAGGTAACGTCCCCGGGGGTTCTCCTTCAAATCGAAGTAGAAAAGTTTGTGCTCGACCTGGAGAGTCTTGCAGACTAATTCGACGTCATTCCCACCTCCTCCACCTCCAGTTACTCCGCTAACGCCGCCGCCAACGCCTCCTGAATTTCCCTCCATCTGTCTTACCTAGTACTCTCGTCGACCCACTGACCACTTTCTACTTATCACTCACTGACTGTCACCCCCAGCTGAAACCAACACTGTCACTACCTAAAAAACTAATAACAGAATGAACCGACCGTGTTGATCGATCAAGGACTGAAAAAGGGAAAACTACTCAACCAATCATAAAGCTAAGTGATTTGGATTTGCCTTTATTTTTCGATAGGATTCGAGAGAGGGGGAAGAAAAGGGGAAAAGGGGAAAAGGGAACTAATTCACAGAGGATTAGAGAGTGGATGAGGAGAGAAATGAAAGAGATAGAACATCAAGTACATGTAGATCTGGCGGTATTATCAATAAGCAGCGAGTTGGTATTCATGGTCATGGATGGCAAAGGGAAAGAGAGAGACAGTGGAGGGCGGTAGTTGTGATGTCATAGCGTGTTTAATTGCTTTCATGCCATCCAGCGGGCTAGGGTTTAGATTTGGGAACAGCCGCCGGGGTTTGACTCTGGATGGTCGCTGTGAAAACTCGACAGTACCGGTTTTTTTTACTATTTTGAGGAATGAATATTTTACAGAGATAGTTGGGAAAGAAGGAACAACTTAACAGAGTGAAATTTACAGCTGATTGATTCTCAACAGAGGCGCGCGAGGAGCAGATAGGGGACAACTAAGGCAAATTGGACGCGGCAGTATCCAGTATGACACAGTGCAATGATTTGACGGTACCAGTAAATCATTGATTGGGTTGTCTTTTTATTATAGTATTAAATTTAACAGCACGTCTATTGTGCGGACGGCCCACTTCATATTGAGTGCGGTCTGTCTAGTTGGTAGTCCAGTCATCTGCTGACTGGATGATGACTGACTGTTTTTTATTATATTAACTTTAATTAATTGTAACTTTTAAAATATAAGTCCAAAATAAAAAAATTATACCATTATTCATCTAAATTCAAGCTCTTCAAAATAAGACCAATCATGAATATGTTTTGAGAAATTTTAAAATTTATATTAATTACATGTATATATCCATATATATCAATGAGACTTATGATTCATAACATCATATAGTGTATCACTGTAAACATATAACATCATTTTAGTGTATCATAATATCAATTTTAATGAATCATAATATTAAAATTAATGAATCATATCTTCATTTTAGTGTATCATTGCAAGCATATAAGAACAAAAAAATTTACACAATAATACAACACAAAATAATATTTGGTATGTGAGAAAAATACATGATTCAGCATATAAGGTTTAAAATACACCATACAACGATAATAATTCACTATAAAACAATAATAATTTTAATCGGTTCTGAAATTTGTTATCTAATTCACCACTTATTAGTTAATGAATCATAATATCAATTTTAATGAATCATAATATCAAAATTAATGAATCATAAGACATTTTAGTGTGTCATTACAAACATATAAAAATAAAATTTTTTACACAATAATACAACATAAAACAATATTTTGTATATAAGAAAAATACACGATTCACCATATAAGGTTTAAAATACACCATACACTAATAATAATACACTACAAAAAAGTAATGATTTTTAATGGTTTCGAAGTTTCTTACCTAATTAACCACTTATTAGTTAATAAATCATAATATCAATTTTAATGAATCATAATATCAAAACTAATGAATCATATTATGATTTTAGTGTATCATCGTATACATATAAAAATAATTTTTTTTTAAAGTTGTCAAAACATATACATGTCTGGTCTTATTTTGAAGAGCTTGAATTTAGGTGAACAATGATATAATTTTTTTTCATTTTGAACTTATATATTAAAAGTTACAACTATTTAAAATTAATGTAATAAAAAGACAGCCCAATCAGCAACTGACTGGGACTGCCATGTGCTGACTAGGACTGTCATATGTGTGAGCCACATACAGCTCTGTGCGGACGGTCCGTGTCTACTAATTTTCCTAAATTTAAATTATTATAACTTAATATATAAGTCTAAAATTTAAAAAAAATATATACTATTGTTTATCTAAATTCAAACTCTTCAAAACTAAATTAGTTATGGATATGTTTTGACAACTTTGAAAAAATGTATTTATTCATGTATATGATGATACACTAAAATCATAATATGATTCATTATTTTTGATATTATGGTTAAAATTGATATTATGATTCATTAACTAATAAGTAGTGAATAGATAACAAACTTCGGAACCGATAAAAATCATTATTGTTGTATGTAGTATTTTTATTTTATTTTTTGATAATTTGGGCATATAGGCATAATATTGAGATAAAGAAGTGGATGGGTTGAGAAACGGGTCTCATTAAAACCTCTCTAAACAAAACCCAGTGGGAAAAAGCTTAGGGAGGAAAAAGAGTACCCACCTCATCCATATACAAACCTATGGGCCAATCTACTTAGTCACAATAATACATCAACTACCGATACAATCAACATCAGGACCTACCATGCAAACGCAAAGAGCCAAAACAAAGGCACACCTACCCCCAACATACCAAGTCTACGTCCCTCTCCACGCCTCAAAATTAATGTGAAGCACAGAATGCTCATCTCCACACGTACCCCGCCAGCATCACTTAGGTAAACAAAGACCTCTCCAAGTGGATTTCAGGACAGAAACTTCCATAGCATCCCTTACAAAACTCCAAGAACTTGCAGTACCTTACACAATAGAGCAAAACCTTCCTGAAATTATGGATCCCTACTGACCCCATCTGACATGTCTCAGTTGCTCATCTGAGTTTGGATTTGACTAAGAATGTTAGCCTTGGTGAGACTGAGATTAGGAACTTGGCATTCTAGTCGTATTAGCAGATCAACGCATTCTTCCGCCTCTCTGCCTGCGTTAATGATTTTACCCTGTTCATTCCTTGTTGGGGCTTCCTTACTTGGTACGGAAGATGACGGTGTATTATGGATCAAATCTACAACCAGATCAATACATTCTTTATTTATCGGGGATATACCAGGGTAATTTGTGTCATATGCTTTAGGTTCCTATTGTACGAGTTAGTTTGTGACTGTACACCCATGTCATAACCTAAATCATCGCTTCCAGCATGTATCCCCCTTTTGTCGTTTCCTGGCGGCGTTCTCTCTTCAACCGAAGGTGCACTCGTAATTAACCCATTGCCCCGCGGATTACTCTGCATTTCTTCAAATAAATTTTGATTATGTTGCACCTCGGAGCTCGTGTCCCTTTCCGTTTCATTACTAACGTAATTATCCTCCCTTGAAATTCGAGTCTGCATCGGAGTAACTTGGAAGAAGTTTTCGGGAATACAAATCATCTCATTCTCTTCCTCTTTAGGAGATTGTGGGCGGCTTCTTCAGTTTTGTCCACCCGCGCCTCTCTCCCAATCGTCATCATTAGGAGACACCCCAACCAAGCGACTGGCAGAGTTTCAGGGGTTAAGCCGCTTCGTTATTCTCACTCCTCCCAACACGCTGATAAGATTATCGTTATTCACCCCATCATTTACAGGTATTTATCATTATCTCCTGTCGTTCCAGTCCTTGTTCATCGAATAAATCACTTTTCCATCTGGATTAGAAAGCTACCAGGGATTTGTCTTGACCATTACATTGTCTCCTCCTTTTCTCTTTGCGAGAGTTCAATATTGTTGTCATTTGTCGAATACTATTACGGTCCCCTCATCATGTGGGAACTTGGACTATACTTTCAATGGATCTGCATTTTTGTGATGACCTTCCCGCCCCCCACTTTGACTATGGACACCGGGAAGAATGTCCCTCAACATTGACCGCAATTTTTCCAGTTTTATCAAATGGAGGGTCGAAGTTTCTATATGGACACGAATTTCGGCATTCTCCACAATTGGTTTTCTTCTTCTTCTATCTTAATGTCGTCGCCCAACTTTTTGTGCAATCTTTCGCACATTAACCTTGTTACATGCATGAAGGGAATACCACGAATGACAACCCAATCCTACGCTTCTCGCTCGGTCCCTGTTACCCAAGGGCGAACTTCCAGATCTGACGAGCCTGTAACTGCCTCCTAGCTTTCTGATTTGTATTAAAAAGCGTCAAAATTTCCTCCTCAAGAAGCTAGTAACCCCTGAAAGATTTGCCACCGACTAAGAAGGAACTCCATTGATTCCCTTGGATTCTTATCTTCTTGAAAGGTAGCAACCGCCCATTTGATAGACATGGTCCTTCATACCTTCATCTGCTTTAACCTTATTGAAAGCCTAGATTTCAACGCTGCTATTCTCCTTTTTGCCTGGGTGGACGCTTACTAGGATATGAGAGAACTTCTAGTAGGAGACTCTCATCTCTCTTTTGCTTTATGGTCTTGAAATTCCATTCTTGCCCACAGACTACTCCCGTTGATATTCCAGCCCTCTGATGCATCAATTACTCTCTCGGCATCCTCAACGTGACTAACATCAACAAAGCACACGCATTTCCGTTTCCATGATCTCCGTTTTCTACTTGTAGAGCCTACTCCATCGAGCAAACCTTTCACTAACCTGCCTAATGGTACTTTCGACACCTCCTCTATGATGTTGTCGATGAAATTGTGGTAGTATTTACCTTTTGGACTGCTTTTACCATGCCGAGAACTAGAACATGCTCATACCTTGAATTTACGACACGACTCCTCATGTGAGGGATGCTTAGGTGTCTCCATTTTTTACTACTAGGTCTAAACGTTCTCTGGTTGTAAGAACAGCCACAACTTTTCCAACGACCTCTCCACGTTTGAGATTCGTCTCTCCTCATACGTAGATGACGTGAAGAACGTTTGTTAATGCAAATAAGAGTAGGAGGGGTTTGTGGCAAGTTTGGGGAAGAGTAAAATGAGGAGAAAGTTTGATTGATAGTGGTGTCGATTTTGGGGAAAGATGAGGAGAAGGTTTGATTGAGTAGTGAGTTGTTTGAATGTAAGAGGTCAATGAGGCGACGCCATGGTGAACGACTAACGAGGGAAGGTGTGGTTGAGCTGAAATACCCAAACTTAGATATGGTGTTTAAGTGATAAGATAAGATATAAGGAGGCTAAATAATGCCTTAGGAACATTAAGAAACATTTTTAATCAAAGAAAACATAAGGAAACACCAAAAGAGCAGTTTAAGCAAAAATGTGCTCTAAGCTTGGAGAGACTTGGGGTGAGCACCCAAATATCATTCTAAGACCTAGTAATATCCTAATGGTCATTTTAAGTCAATTACCAAAGAAAACAAAGCTCAAAAACAAGTTAAAACACAAATTGTGCTTTAAGGACTCTTAAAGCACATTTTTGAAAAATTGTCTTAGAAAGGGGTTTAAGTGGCTAAATACTCATGATTACTTCTTAATTAACTTGTGTACTAATTTATCACATTAAGAAGTCTATCAATGGGAAATCAAAAATTTCACAATTATGTGCACCAGTTTTGAATAGTAATCAAATAGTGCCTTTAGTCTTTAATCAATTAAGTCTAATTAATTGGTCAAACAAGATCATGACTAGCCTAATTAATGAGGGGGCCGGTTTTCTAATGTGTGAGTCACCAAGAGTAGCCAACTAATGTTAGAAGAAAAAGAGAAAAAGTAAGTGGTTTTACTATTTGCTTTTAAGGAAACAAAATATCTCATTTATACCACCTCTCTCCTCCTTTCTTCATTTCTTCTTCATCTCACCGATTTTGGCTGCTCCTCTCTTCTTCTTCTACGTGAAACTCAACCTCCATGCTAGCTCCATCTTCCTTTGACCACTACTTGCTCATTTTGGCTCCAAACCAAAACAAAACACATATTCTTCTTAGTTAGCTCAAGCTCCTTCTTCCTATCTTTTCAAAACTTCAAGAGCTTTGATTTGGTGCCAAGCCAACCGCCATTAGAGGAGGAAACTCAAGCTTGGAGACTCCATTAGCTTCTCCATTCTCTTAAGGTAAAGAATATGTAAGAAAAATCAAGTTCCCACCATTTCTTCACATGTCCGAAAATTATCACTCATGGGGCTTCATGTTTATGCCTTGTTCTAGCTTGTTTTCTATTCTCCAAGGGATAGAGGAGGTCCTTCTTGCTTCATATCCAAGCCCATTCTAAGACTCCAAGGTAAAACAATCAATGTAATACCTTAAAGCACATTTTAACCTAGGGTTTGTTCCTTAAGGTTAATGTATTATCTAGCACTCATTAGAGTCATTGGATATTGGTTAGAACATTGGAAAGGAGAGTTTAAGTGGTGACCGAGATTGTTCAAGGGAAAAGGCTAAGGAGGAAAGTTTGTGAGCTGGTAAAAAATAAGGTAAATTACTTGCCTTAAGTGTTTTATTGTTTAAGGGGATGGGATTTAGATATGTGATGAGTTTAGTGTAGGGTTTACATTGGGAAAGAGTTATAAAAACCTAGGAGAAACAATGACTATACTTGTGAACTTGTGACTAAGGAGCAAATGAGAAAAAGGAGATAGTTTAAGAATGACAAGGTGAATTATAAGAGAACTTATATTGCAATGGGAGCCTTGTTTGTGTGTATTTGCAGGTCAAAGGCTATATATATTGAGGAAATTCAGTGTTTAAGATTTATGCATTTAAGGGCCTAAGAGCCAAGTTTTAAGGGCCTAAGTGCCAAGCAATTTAAGTTTATGCACTATATTGTGATGTAGTGTAGTTTTGGTGTATGATGTGTGCTAAGGAGGTTTGATGAGAGTTTGAATGTTGATAGCTATTTGATGGTGAAAAACTAAATGTTTTGGTGTAACAATATACTATAGAACCCATGGCAAAATTTAGTGAAGAACCTAAGTGTTTAAGATGTGTTAAGGAGATTTCATGACTAAGGTAGCATTAGGAAACTTTAGGAGTTGTTTGACAAAAAAGAGTGAGTTTAAGGTGTTCTTATTTAGAATGACTTAGGCATCATCAGGGAGGATTTAGGAATCAAATGAATGCTTTAGGATATACTAGTGCATTTAGGACTTAGGAAAATATTGGTAAACAAGTAGAGAGCAAATAATGTGTTGGAATAAGGAGGCATAAACTTGTGTATGAACTTTAGGTAGATGCATAAAGGAATTTTGGATGGTGAAAGATGCTTGGGAGATGATGTTATAGTGGTGACGAAACATTAGGGCATAGTGGTTATAATAGGTATGAACCACCACTTAGAAGCCTAGTGAAAAACATTACAAGTGTTGGCATTATTATAAGGAAAGTGTATAATGACTAAGGTGGATATTGGTGAGTGATTTAATGAGTTTTGTGGAGGGCTTAAGGTGTATTTGAAGTGCCCAAATGAGGTTAGAACATACTAAGATATGTGGGGTGAAGTTAGGAGTCAAATGGGAATTTAGAAACAAAGGTCTGGAGCCGACCGAACTTAGAGACCTGACCTGCAAGGTCGGTCGAGCTCAGTTTACACTACCGGAAAGAGTTTCTGGAATGGACCGACCTTGGGGACCGAACTTGCAAGGTCGGTTGGGCTTGTATTTTGTGTACGAATTGAGTCTCTGGAATGGACCAACCTTGGGACCGGACTTACAAGGTCGGTCATGCCTAAAATTTTGTACGAGAATTGGTCTCTGGAATCGACCGAACTTAGGACCGACCTTGACAAGGTCGGTCGGGCCTAAATTTTCCACGGGGAAAACTCTCGGGAATGGACCGACCTTGGGGACCGGACTTGCAAGGTCGGTCGGGGTAAAATTTTCAAACGGTAATATGTCCTGGAATGGACCGACCTTGGGTAAGGTTGGTCGAGCCAAAAACAAAAAAAAAGAAAGAAATTTTAAATTCTAAAGATGTTAATTGGTAATAAGGTATGCCATTAGTAGGGTAATGATGATTAGGAACCTAAGAACCTAAGGAATTAAGTTAAGTTAAGTATAAACCTTAATGTTTAAAGTTAAGTTTATAAGGTTAAGTGGTAAGGACTTAAGAGAGCATTGGATGGGAATTTTTAGGGACTAAATGAGTTAAGTAAGGTGCAAATAACTAATGGCCTAAGAATGAATGAATGTTTTAGGTTTGTGAATTGGGACCCCGGAGAAGGTTAAACAAACGACAGTCGACGGTGAACGGTACAGTCTTTCTTGTGACCTGCTTGCTAAAGAGGTGTCCCTCGGCTTGTGTGCTATCTGTTTACTTGCTATAACTAAGTTAAGATAAAACATGCAACCGGATATACTTGTCTCGTTGTGATTGTGTCTTCTTACACTAACCCGCGAGGCTTGAAACTTGCCACTAACTAAGCTTAGTACTTATCGAGTTAAGGAGAGGAATGGTACATTGGTGACTGTTGGTTAATACCCGTCAAGGTTTAACTAACACATGATATTTAAGATTTTCACTAACCGTAACTCGGGGTGGGAGTGACGAATCCGGAATGGTACCGGCACATGTGTATTGGGGGAGGTCGGTATCTGAATCAGATCCGACTTCCAAATAAGACTTGTCCTCGGACTCGTCGCCTAGGGTCAACAAACCGACCCGACCACCCGGACTACTGTTTGAGGTGGGAGGCATATTAAGGATGGCGTGGGGGGATCAAGCCTACATCCCCAACAAACTAAGAAAGGTTGCTTATTGTCGGTGAGTGCACTGCTACCGGCTAGGGTTAACCAAGCTCTACAAAAATAAGCAACCAATTAAGGGCTAACCAGTCTAATAGTAGAACGGTTGGCAAATATAAGATTAAGGAGAATGTGGACCTAAGGAGTTAAGATCTAACTCACTTGTTAAGGGAACGCCTGAGACGTTCAATTGTGTGTGAACTATGTGTGTTCATCTGTGGTTTGTTGATGTACTGCGTTCATATTATGATTGTGCAGGGGCGGCTCGGTATTATAGGGGGCCCTGTGCTGATTATTAAAATGAGCCCCTATATAAATTAAATTTTAAATAAATTATTTTTTGATTATTAAAATGAGGTCCTATATAAACGGAAGCAAATAAACGGAAAATAGTTTCAAAAATACTAGTGTAAAATAAATGGAAGCAAATAATACAAATCGGTTATAGGCTTCCAGACTTCCAGTTTGAAAACAGAAAAAGTTCAATTTCTATTCTCACCAGTTATCAATCCAATAGAGATGATCGAAGGAAGATGTTTAACAGGGTTAGCTGTTGAGAAGAGAAGCAGAGGGGTAGAAGAGTAGAAACTAGACAGTCAGCGCCAACGAGATGAGAAGCAGAGAAAATAAAACGTTGATAATAGTTAATAGAATAGAGAGAAGTGAGAAGTTTAAAGGTTGTCATTGAATACGGGAATACTAAACTAACTTTACTTATTATTTTATTTATCTGATTTCTAAAACACAATAGTACTCTGTAAAAAAAGTTAATTTTTTTTTACAGAAAAAGCCCAAAATTTGGGGCCCCACAAATTTGGGGGGCCCTGTTCCATTGAACAGGATAAACCTGCTACGAGCCGCCCCTGTGATTGTGATTCTAATCAACTTCCATGCTATCGACAATTAGTCGTCGTAGCCCCGTTAGCTTGGGGGCCACGAGAGGGTAGTACCAGCATTCGTGATGACCCCCTTTGGGGGCTGTTTTTACACTTGCAGGTAAGCGGCCCATGAAGTTACACCACGGGAGTAGGAGTGGGTAGCCCTAGGTGGGACTTTATTTTGAGTACGGGTTGCGCCTGTGCACCCGTCTGTTGATAGTTAAACTTGAGAAATGTTATGTGGTTTTGGAGATACTTATAACTCGGTTGATGTATGTATTTTGGATATTCGGTTGTAAATATTTAAGAAACGGTATTTCTTGTTGATCAGACCATGACAAGGTCCTGGAGTTGGTTTATTTCCGCTGCGATGTTTATGTATTAGTTGTTAAGTTTACGGTAACCATGATTGGCTTATGACGGGGTGTTACAGGAGCGGAAGGAATTTTGCCAGAGACGAAGAAGCGGCGAGAGCGACATGATTTAGTACTGTTTTCATGGCATATTGTTGTATGGTGTATTTTAAACCTTATATGGTGAATCATGTATTTTTCTTACGTACCAAATATTATTTGTGTTGTATTATTGTTTAATATTTTTATTTTATATGTTACCGATGATACACTAAAATGATGTTATGATTCATTAAATTAGACATTATGATTCATTGAAATTAGTATTATGATTCATTAACTAATAAGTGGTGAATTAGATAACAAACTTCAGAACAAATACTGAATCATTATTGTTTTGTGGTGTATTATTAATGTTATATGGTGTATTTCAAACTGTATGTGGTGAATCAAAAGTGTCCTTGATATATGTTGATCTATACATGTAACTAACATAAATTTTTTAACTTGTCAAAACATATCCATGATTGGTCTGGTTTTAAAGAGCTTGAATTTAGATGAACAATGGTGCAAATTGTTTTTGATTTTGGACTTATATTTTAAAAGTTACAATCATTTAAAGTTAATATAAATATTACTATTACTTATGTGTCACATAAACAGTGCCACATCACTCAGCCGCACCATATTGGGTGTGGGTCGTCCGCCCAATCTACTGTCTTGACAACTAATACCCCGGTTATTACGTAGGGACCCGCCATGAAATACCCCAAACCTTAATATGTTAATTAATTATGTAATTATGATTTTCTAAGGCTAATTAAGTCCTTAAGATCATTGGTGGAAAAAAATACCAAAAAGAAAAAGAAAATGCGTAAAAGTCACAAAACGTGAAAACACGTATTTAATTATTTTACGAGGTATATAACCTTCACTAGGGTTATAAATATATTTTTTATACCCTAATTACACACTAAGAGCATGTGGGAAAAAATTCCCGAAGAAAATGGATCCAAATAATGCGTTAAAACGCTAACGGAGTCTTAAAGCGCGTTTTTTGAGGAAACCCAAAAACGTGACTTTAAGCGGTCAAATGACCCCGTAAAAATTATAGTTGACCATATAACTATAAATAAACATTAATGGGAGCTTAAGAACCATAAAAATTAAAGAAACGGAAAAAAATCCAGAAAACGGACCCGGATTAGTGAATAGTGTAAAAACCGGGAACTTGTGGGGTATAAATTGTAATAAGAGTAAACTACTCCCCCACTTATGTAAAATGAAATCTGATTCCCTCCTTCCCCTTACACTCACGTTTTTACCCTCTCAAATTAGTGAGAAAAGTCAAAAAGTAAACAAAGAAAAACAAATAAAGTACATAAGTTACTTTTTCATCTTCTCTCTCTTCCATTTCTCTTCTCCCACGTTATTCCTTCCTCCTCCAGCGGCTCCCTCTTCCTCTCTACTGGTCTGGTCGTTTTTGAAGGTCTCCCATGGCTACTCTACATTCAACCTCATGCCCAAGCTTCATTAAAGCTCAAAACACAAAAATAACCACATATTCTTCTTCCTCTCATCCTCCTCTATCATTCTCTCTTTTTAAAATTCCAAAAGGATGAAGTTGACCACCATGGGTTTTCCCCATTTGAAGAGAAAATGGCACCATCTTGTAGCTTGGAGTCCCCTCTTCCAAACAAGGTAGAAATCTCCTTGAAAAACCTCGTTTTTCTCCATCTTGTAGAGCTGGCCGATTTTGTCCTCTCTCACACCTTGTTCTCTTCTTCATTTTGAGCTTCAATTCAACTCTCCAATGGAGGTGGAGTTTCCCCCTTGATTCATGAGTGAAAGCCCCTCTTAAGAAGCTCCAAAAGGTAAACCCTAACTATGGTATTCTAAACCTTGCATTGAAATTGTGTTATCTCGAGGGTTAGAATTTTAATTGTGTGTTTTTGTGTGATATGGGTGTTGGGATGGAGTTTGGTAACTCCATCACCTATTTGACCGAAATTTGGAAGAGGAGGAACAAGAGGAGAAATAAAGAGAGACTTGTGAATTTAAGGTAAGAAAACCACCTTAATAACTATCTTGGTTATTGTAGAACTTGGGATGGGGAAGTTTTGGAAGAAAATCCAAAATAAATAACTCACCTTAAGCTTATGTGGTGTTTTAAGGAAATTTTGTTGTTTTGGTGCAATTATAAACGTTGAGTGTAGTGCAGGTGTTGCTATTATTATGAGGAAATTCAGTGTTTAAATTTAATGTTGTTTAAGAGCCTAAGAGCCAAGCTTTTAAAGTTATGTACATTGAGGTGATCGTTGTTAAAATGATGGAATTGATGTGTAGGATAGTTCCTTGAAGGAGTTGATGATTGGAGTGCTTTGGTGAGCTAAGTAATGTGTGGGGAACATGTTAAAAATTAAGGGGAGGTTATGGTGAAATTTTGGTAGGAAATGAGTGTTTTGATGATGGCTTGGTGAATGGGAGGACTTAAATGGTTGTAGTGTTGAGTATAGTGGTTTAATAGCCTTATAATGGTAGATGGAGAATGGAGATAAGAGGATCAAAATCTGTAGCAAAACAGTGTATTAGTACCTTGAATTTTAGGAAGAAAGTTGGAGTGCATAACCTTGGAAATGAATGAAGAACTTGAGTATAGTTATTGCAAATGGTTATAAAGGATTTGGAATGGTTGTTAAGTGAGTTGGTAGGAGGTAGGGAACTAGCAAGAGAAAGTTAGAAGTGCACTAGTGTGCAAAGTGTAAAATGTAAGAATTGATGTTTGTGAATTTGAGCAAGAATTGGAGTAAGGGTTTAACCAATGATTTGGAGAGGTTAATACATGTCTTAAGGTGTTTAAACATGTAGGAAACATGTGGAAAGATTGTGGAATAAGTGGAAAAAAATTGGGGTGAATTTGGAGTTTAGAATGTGTAGAAAAACGGTTTTTAAAATGGGGTCTGTTCTGGACCACCCCTAGGGACCGCCCCTGTGGGGAGGTCCAGTGCAGAGAAGAGAAGAAAACGAAAAAACGGGTAGCTTCTGTTGTGGACCGCCCCTGGGACCGCCCAAGAGGGGCGGTCCATACCAGAGAAGAACACAATTTTTGTTTTAAGCCTTCTAATGATGGGGGATTGAATGGTAATGGTTTTAGATGATGTTTAGGCCTTGTTTGGTGACATGTAAAGGTCTTAGAAAGTGTAAACAAGTGTTAGCTTGATGTGAGAAAGATGTGAGTTTAAGTACACAAAGTTAAACCGAAATAATGGGATAACGGGGTGAGTACGGGAGTAATAGAAGTTAACATACCGTAAGATCTTGTTGTTAATAACACGTTTTAATAATAAATACCAGTTGTTTCGGAAACTACCCGGGGAGCGTGAGGTGATGCGTTGGAGTAAATCCTCAGGAACAAGGTAGATAACCCATGGTGTAAGGTATGGTCTTCTTGCAACCTGTGTCCTACCGGGTTACACCGGCTTGTATGCCAACTTGTTTTTCTATGTGTTTGCCACCTTGCAAGATAAAGCATGAAATGAGTTTATAGTAATTCATTAATGTGGCGTAAATAATTCCGATACCGTTTAACCTTATTTATGTGTTAAACCGTAGCTAACCGACCCTAGGATCACATAAGAGTTCGGTATCCGGATTAAACGTCCCAACCCACGGGAACGTACTAGCTACGGTTATCCGTGCTTTAGTTGTATATTGTGGTTATGTGTGTTGTGTGTTGCCTTTGTTTAATGTATCATTGTTTAACGAATGTTGTTGTCCATGTTTGTCGAATGGGATGTTACCTCCCTTGTGTGTGATTAACCGAACTTGTAACACCAAATGGTGCATGTATGTGATAAGTTCCATAAAGGAACCTCTAACTAATATGTATATAATATGGGGGGTGAGGAATCCGGTCGTTCCGGTCGCGCGCGTTGTTTGGGAGTTGATGTATATATGTGAATTAACTCCCACTCTATTATGTTATGGTTGTTTTTCCTTCTTGGATCGCAACCACCCACAAGCTTAACCAAGGCTTACCTACCTCACTATTATTCGGGGCTAGGGGGACTACTGTTATTAAGGTTGTTTTCCTTCCTTGGATTGCAACCGCCCACAAGCTTAACCAAGGCTTACCTATCTCGTCACTATTGGAGCTAGGGGGAAATTGTGTATGGTGTGATCGGGTCTATATTAATACCGACACATCTATGTAATGTTATGTGTATTGGTGTGATCGGGTCTATATTAATACCGACACATCTATGTAATGTTATGTGTGTTGGTGTGCGGACCCATATTTAATCCGACACACCTTAAGTAAAGTGTACATAATCTAACAAGTGATGATGTGTTGACTTTGCTAGTTGTAACCCATTGGTTGGTTGTGTATGCTTATAAGCATGTTATGTGTTTATTGTTTACTTGCATGCCTTAATAAATAATCTGCATGCTCACTCGACAATTAGTTGTGCGTGGCCCGGTAGCATGCGGGCTGCTCGATTACCATACCAGCAAAGGTGCTAACCCCCTTTGGGGGCCCCCATACTTTTCAGGTACAATGGAGCTGGCAGCCGTTCGAGAGTAGGACGGGGTAACTGTTTATGTATGGGTAGTACTTAGTTTAGCATGATGCCGATGATGGAATGTATTAAACTCGGTACTGTTTGAATTGTGGTTGCATTTGTATTCGGTGTATGACGAATTTGTAAATGTAAAGTTTAGCACTCGGTAATCTAGTCCATCAGACCGGTACACTAGGTATGTATTAGCCTTGTTAGCCACGTGGGTGGCTAACGGCGTGTAACACCCGTGGATTAGGTTAAGTGTTGAGTTGTAATTCCGCTGCTAAATGTTGTTAAGTATGGTGTTTGTAGTTGGGGTGTTACAAAAAGTGGTATCAGAGCGAAGTATCGCTCTGATGACCGAATTACCGAGTTTAGGAAGTACCGAGTTAGGATTTTAGTACTTTGAGTTAAGGGTTGAGTGATAGCGTGGGAGATACGCTAGTTAGGAATTTCCAGTGAGTACTGGAAACCTACAACATCCTTCCCGCCCTCCACAATCCCTATTTTATAACTCGGGAAAGAACGCTAGAGAGATGGAAAGTCCTCTCATACTCGGGAAAACCCGATCTGGCTGTTGTAAAGTATTACCACAAAAACAAGAACCAGTCATACGGTAGATTCCAAGAACTGAGAATCCCAAAGACGGATCCTGTTTGAACACCTTCACTCGCACTTAATAGCGGAAGATTAACAATCCTATCTACAGGAGAATGGAATTTCCGGCAGCATGGGTCGACATGCTTGGCAGTCGAGAGAACCATGATTAACCATCAAGATGGAACGCACTAACCGTACAGTGAAGCAGAATGTCTACGAGACCACAATTGTTAAACAATACCGACAATGGTATAGTAACCGACTAAGGAACTAGTCAAGGTTGGATGATTCCAAACGTACAGCACCAAAGAGGCTGTAATAACCGATTATCATGGTTTAGACCGCGATGGGAATATGAGTGAAACATACTTCAATAGGACTACGACGTAGTACCTGAACAAGAATCAAGTCTCGGTGACCACGGCAAATGCGTGGGGACGAACATTAAGGAAGAACACAGAGTTAAGTGAACGGAGAGGCACCCTAGTTAACGACTACCATGTCAAGACCATTGAGAGTCGCTCGAATGTTCTATTATCAAAACTGTAAGGTCAAAGGAAGAGCCAACAAGGCTACCGAATACGGTAGTGATACAAGTAGTATCGTAACCAGCACATGTTGAACTGATAGCCAGCCAGCATGGCGCACTTGCTATTGCAAGTGCTGCTATAACAGGGCTATTCGGGAAAGTTTTAATGACTATAAAGTACCTAGTAAGGTACCGTATTGTTGAAAGAAGTGATTATAGAATCAAGAATCCAAGAATTTACAGAGTGAAACTTGGAAGGGCTCAGTGGCCTAACCATTGTATGTAAAGATATACCAGTCAGCGGGAAGCTAGACTTGGTCAAAGCATGAAGACGTTTTAAATACCGGGAAGAATTTTCTATTAAACCCAGTTTTTCTTCTAAACCCAGATTTATTTCAAACCGTTTTCACACCCAAATTTTCTTCTAACTCATATTCATCTCAAAGCTTCTTTTAAGCACGAAGTTTCCTCAAACTTCGTATTTTCTTTAAAAATCAAAACCATAGGACCTACACCAGCCTTAGCGCCACACAGTAGGTAAGTTGTACCCATTTGCTTTCAAGCAACTTTAGAACAATCCTATAACCCGAGGGTATTAACCCGAGGGAAGGGATGCAGTTCATACTAGATATAGACAGTGGACAGATTTCCCTTGATTAAATTCGGGAAGCACGGAATGCATATTATCATAGGACGATATGAGGGAGTTGACAACAGAATACTTCACCTAGGCGTGTGACGGACACTACGAGTGTACTAACTGAATTGTGGGACGACTGCACTCCGATGGGAGCTTGTGGGCCTGATAGACCTTCTTATAGGTTGGTCAGGTAAGTAGCAATGTACCAGTACGGTACCCCACATATGTATAGGAGTGGAGTCAGGAACACGGGAAGTAGTCGACTCCATACTACGGTCAACAATAAAAGTTAAACAAGAGCAACGAATTGCCAAGAATGGTTGAAGTAAAGGAATCCAGTTAAGTTAACGAGACTAAAGGAATTAGTGAATCCATTTCAAGGAAATGTTTATGAGTCAAGAAGCGTGGAGCGCAATGACTAGTAAGTAAAGACATCTCATATGTCTCACGAATCCTAAGGAATAAAACATGATAGCTGGGACAAATACCCAGTATATACATAGTAAGGCCAATGCCTAATATGGACACATTAATGTGCAACGAACGGGATGAAACTCCCGGAATGATAACCTAGACTACTAGGGAATATCGATCTTCACAGAAGAGAATAGTAAACCCAGAAAAGAACGCAAAGCGATGTACTTAACTAAACGTATACAAGCCAGATGTAATGGCATAACCTAGTAACACCCAATAGCTATCCTTGAAGGGTGTTTGGGTCAACTGAAGTTGATCGGAATATTGAGATAGAAACACAAGAGTTGAAAACTAACACTTTGTTAAAACATAAGTCGTCAGGAGGTAGTCTGACATTCCTAGGAGTGTGATGCAACGACCTTATCATGGAGCCCAACACAACCTCCAAACCATGTAATGTTGTGCAGAGAAGTAAATGTGTGAACAGCCTACAATGAGCAGAGCTCGAGGCAGTAAGGCTTATAAGCCACAAATAAAATGTGTTATGTAAATTTAATCGATTATGGAAGTTTATGTTGTACAAGTGAATGGAGCGGAGAACGAACCACTACTTTAAGAGTGGGGATACCTCTCGATATTGTGAAACCGCGGGAGCGGTAGTTATGTGAACCAAGTTCAAGAAATGTTTAAAGATTACCATGTTGTTATTACCCAGGGTGATTTGAATAAGAATAATATGAGAAGAAATGTTTGTACCGGTTGTGGGACCGGAAGAGTAATAAGTCAAATAGCAACCACTATAGGTGTGTGATGCTAAATGTAGGGTGACAACGCTCCAGGAGCATAAAGACTTGAGGAATATTGTATTCAGTAGTCATTCAAATAAGGATGAACCAGGATACTAAGGATGAAAGTATATGAGCGGAAGCTAATAAGACAGTAGATGCCATGTAAGTCAGTGTTATAAGAGCATGGTGCGCAGTAAGCGACCGTTGTATAAGTATTGTTAAATGATGTATGCCAAATAAGCAGAGTTGAGTTAGACTCTGTGGAGATACAATGGTAATGATAACAAATAGACTAGGCAGTAAGCCAGTAGCCAGTATTAGGAGATAACATCTCAGTGAAACATAGTGTTCATTCCTGTTGCAATCCCATAAGAGATTTACTGCCAAGAGTTACGCCTCTACACTCTGTATGACCGAGTGTTTTGGTATTGCGCTTGCGCGGTAATGATCGAATGAGATAGTTTGGAATTGGAAGATGTTAATTGTGGTAGAACAACAAAAGGCTTATAACGTCATAAGACCGAGGCATAGGAAATGCAAGGTCATACCAATGAAAGAGTACTGGTACAGAACCAATTGTGGTCGCATGAATAGCAATAAGTAACTGCAGTAACACGAAATACCAAATATTGGTATGGAATATACCTCAAGTGTGGGAAATAACCGAGAGAGCACTAGCTCAATCTCAACCAACAGTAAGTCAGAAGAAATTAAGTCAAACATTGAGAAATACATAGCGGCATACATAGCGAACTATCACAGAAGTAGATAGAAAGTTTATAACTCACCAAATTCCTGCTCACGGTAAGAGATACCACGCGTCGGTTGAGAAACCATTATTACCAAGATGAAGGTGATAAATGGGAGTGTAGTACGATACAGTAAGAAAAAGGATGGGGCAAACTAAGCTATAAGTTGTCACAGTTGCATAGCAGAGGCCAGTGAATCCATGTTTCAGATACATTGTGAATATGAATAACGGCTGGTTATTAACGATAAGAAGCCTCACAGGCCAGAATTGAAACCGGTGATGAGTTAAATAAACTCCAATGAATTCTTGGCTTAGGGACTAAACCGCCAATATGGTTAAGATCCTCTAACTAGAACGCATTGTATAACAGACCGCGTGGAAATTAAAACTTCACAAGCGGCAGAACATTTTAAATCAATGTTCAGTGATTGATTACGTGGGCGTAATCCCTTTTAAGGGGTGTAGAGGCGCAAGAACACTTAGTGAATGTTTTCGTACAATTGTACGTGAATGTTGTGCGTAGCACAAAATAATTTGTTTATGATGTGATGTATAACATAAAACATTTGTTCTGATGATGGTGCGTATGGTACATGAACATACGTATTCATTCATGGTTTAATTATGGTAATTGCGCACAGAAGATACGAATACCATTGTAATAAATGTATATACCTTGTTAACTGTTATGTGTGAGAGTACAAGTGTAAGGGAGTAAGAAACTCCCGGGGAACTAAAACCCCGACTATGTGTGTTCATATAATACTAAATGTAAAACCGTGTATTGTATTTTGATAAAAGTATATATACAGTATTGTGATTTATGAAGAGGTATGACACCAACATAGAACCTAGTGAGAATTAAATTCCCTAGGTAACTTGATTTAAGATGAATCTGGAAGATGATCGATGGACAGAGTTCCACCCTTGGATGTAATGATTATGACTAGATGGATTAAAAGATAGAAATGGTACATGCTTGAATTGTTGCTGTTTGAAAATGAAGTGGGAGGTGAAACTTGATTATCATGAGATCAAGGGAAGCCGAACACAAATTGGGGTGGAAAGATAGTTCAACACTGATGCTAATCACATCAGGGTTGGATGACTCTTGAAACTCCCTATAAGTGGTCAAATAATCACGTTAAGAATAAGATGCAGTTAGCATAAATTGGACTTGGAGTTGTATTGCGTTTTTTTTAAAAAGAATTTTAACTTGGTGTTTTCAAATTTTCAATTGGTATTTTCAAGACTTCAATAAATATTTCCAAAAATATTAAATGGTGTTTTCAAAGGAAGGATTTCTATACTTGACCTTATATAGGATTTTCAATTAGTATCCTTCCAATAAAGGATTTTTATACTTAACCCCATAAAGAATATTTTCGTATTACTTGCTCACGAGCTGAGGACGTAGGAGCCTTTGTCTTCGGACCGGTGACATGAGAGTATATTTTAAAAATGTATGTGATTGTTTTGACCTCCCAAAGGAACGGGGACCAGAAGGTGTCCATCGCGACCGGGTTCTGCGGGATCACAGTGTATATGTACTCACATGGGACTCGAGCCCATGGAGAGATGGAAAAGGAATTTTTGTTTGTTATACATGCTAAGCCATGTTGTGATATGTGTGGTAGATGTTATTCAAGCCTATGAGCCTGAAAGTGATATGTTATCCAAACCTTAAAGTCTGAATGTTTTATGACCCAGACCTGAGAGTCTGAGGGTGTTATGTAAGTACAAATGTTGTTATGTTACCCGGACCGTTGAGTCCGAGTTATTATGTAAGTATGTCATGTGTGGATGTGGATATGTTACCCGGACCGTTAAGTCCGAGGTTGTGATGTAAAGTATGTTGGGTTATGGAAGTTTTATTTTACAAGTAATCCCTGTGTTCTAATTCAAATGATGCTTGGGGAAATTGTGAACTTCGAGGACGAAGTTCTTTTAAGGGGGTAGATTGAAATACCCCAAACCTTAATATGTTAATTAATTATGTAATTATGATTTTCTAAGGCTAATTAAGTCCTTAAGATCATTGGTGGAAAAAAATACCAAAAAGAAAAAGAAAATGCATAAAAGTCACAAAACGTGAAAACGCGTATTTAATTATTTTACGAGGTATATAACCTTCACTAGGGTTATAAATATATTTTTTATACCCTAATTACACACTAAGAGAATGTGGGAAAAAATTCCCGAAGAAAACGGATCCAAATAATGCGTTAAAACGCTAACGGAGTCTTAAAGCGCGTTTTTCGAGGAAACCCGAAAACGTGACTTTAAACGGTCAAAAAACCCCGTAAAAATTATAGTTGACCATATAACTATAAATAAACATTAATGGGAGCTTAAGAACCATAAAAATTAAAGAAACGGAAAAAAATCCAGAAAACGGACCCGGATTAGTGAATAGTGTAAAAACCGGGAACTTGTGGGGTATAAATTGTAATAAGAGTAAACTACTCCCCCACTTATGTAAAATGAAATCTGATTCCCTCCTTCCCCTTACACTCACGTTTTTACCCTCTCAAATTAGTGAGAAAAGTCAAAAAGTAAACAAAGAAAAACAAATAAAGTACATAAGTTACTTTTTCATCTTCTCTCTCTTCCATTTCTCTTCTCCCACTTATTCCTTCCTCCTCCAGCGGCTCCCTCTTCCTCTCTACTGGTCTGGTTGTTTTTGAAGGTCTCCCATGGCTACTCTACATTCAACCTTTGGGCTTCATTAAAGCGATGTTCGGTGGAGAGCTTTATTTTTCTCCCTGCATTAATCTGCCACATGTTATAATATAATTGGTTGCTTTTTGTTGTTGGGACCTACTCCCTCCTCACTGACACACCCTTTTCAAACGCGAGAATACCTGCGTTTGAAATCAGAGGGACATTAATCCCATTATCGAACGACGCCTAAAGCTCAAAACACAAAAATAACCACATATTCTTCTTCCTCTCATCCTCCTCTATCATTCTCTCTTTTTAAAATTCCAAAAGGATGAAGTTGACCACCATGGTTTTTCCCCATTTGAAGAGAAAATGGCACCATCTTGTAGCTTGGAGTCCCCTCTTCCAAACAAGGTAAAAATCTCCATGAAAAACCTCGTTTTTCTCCATCTTGTAGAGCTGGCCGATTTTGTCCTCTCTCACACCTTGTTCTCTTCTTCATTTTGAGCTTCAATTCAACTCTCCAATGGAGGTGGAGTTTCCCCCTTGATTCATGAGTGAAAGCCCCTCTTAAGAAGCTCCAAAAGGTAAACCCTAACTATGGTATTCTAAACCTTGCATTGAAATTGTGTTATCTTGAGGGTTAGAATTTTAATTGTGTGTTTTTGTGTGATATGGGTGTTGGGATGGAGTTTGGTAACTCCATCACCTATTTGACCGAAATTTGGAAGAGGAGGAACAAGAGGAGAATTAAAGAGAGACTTGTGAATTTAAGGTAAGAAAACCACCTTAATAACTATCTTGGTTATTGTAGAAATTGGGATGGGGAAGTTTTGGAAGAAAATCCAAAATAAATAACTCACCTTAAACTTATGTGGTGTTTTAAGGAAATTTTGTTGTTTTGGTGCAATTATAAATGTTGAGTGTAGTGCAGGTGTTGCTATTATTATGAGGAAATTTAGTGTTTAAATTTAATGTTGTTTAAGGGCCTAAGAGCCAAGCTTTTAAAGTTATGTACATTGAGGTGATCGTTGTTAAAATGATGGAATTGATGTGTAGGATAGTTCCTTGAAGGAGTTGATGATTGGAGTGCTTTGGTGAGCTAAGTAATGTGTGGGGAACATGTTAAAAATTAAGGGGAGGTTATGGCGAAATTTTGGTAGGAAATGAGTGTTTTGATGATGGCTTGGTGAATGGGAGGACTTAAATGGTTGTAGTGTTGAGTAGAGTGGTTTAATAGCCTTATAATGGTAGATGGAGAATGGAGATAAGAGGATCAAAATCTGTAACAAAACAGTGTATTAGTCCCTTGAATTTTAGGAAGAAAGTTGCTGCGCATAACCTTGGAAATGAATGAAGAACTTGAGTATAGTTATTGCAAATGGTTATAAAGGATTTGGAATGGTTGTTAAGTGAGTTGGTAGGAGGTAGGGAACTAGCAAGAGAAAGTTAGAAGTGCACTAGTGTGCAAAGTGCAAAATGTAAGAATTAATGTTTGTGAATTTGAGCAAGAATTGGAGTAAGGGTTTAACCAATGATTTGGAGAGGTTTAATACATGTCTTAAGGTGTTTAAACATGTAGGAAACATGTTGAAAGATTGTGGAATAAGTGGAAAAAAATTGGGGTGAATTTGGAGTTCAGAATGTGTAGAAAAACGGTTTTTAAAATGGGGTCTGTTGTGGACCGCCCCTAGGGACCGCCCCTGTGGGGAGGTCCAGTGCAGAGAAGAGAAGAAAACGAAAAAACGGGTAGCTTCTATTGTGGACCGCCCCTGTCCATACCAGAGAAGAACAAAATTTTTGTTTTAAGCCTTCTAATGATGGGGGATTGAATGGTAATGGTTTTAGATGATGTTTAGGCCTTGTTTGGTGACATGTAAAGGTCATAGAAAGTGTAAACAAGTGTTAGCTTGATGTGAGAAAGATGTGAGTTTAAGTACACAAAGTTAAACCGAAATAACGGGATAACGGGGTGAGTACGGGAGTAATAGAAGTTAACATACCGTAAGATCTTGTTGTTAATAAAACGTTTTAATAATAAATACCAGTTGTTTTGGAAACTACCCGGGGAGCGTGAGGTGATGCGTTGGAGTAAATCCTCGGGAACAAGGTAGATAACCCATGGTGTAAGGTATGGTCTTCTTGCAACCTGTGTCCTACCGGGTTACACCGGCTTGTATGCCAACTTGTTTTTCTATGTGTTTGCCACCTTGCAAGATAAAGCATGAAATGAGTTTATAGTAATTCATTAATGTGGCGTAAATAATTCCGATACCGTTTAACCTTATTTATGTGTTAAACCGTAGCTAACCGACCCTAGGATCACATAAGAGTTCGGTATCCGGATTAAACGTCCCAACCCACGGGAACGTACTAGCTACGGCTATCCGTGCTTTAGTTGTATATTGTGGTTATGTGTGTTGTGTGTTGCCTTTGTTTAATGTATCGTTGTTTAACGAATGTTGTTGTCCATGTTTGTCGAATGGGATGTTACCTCCCTTGTGTGTGATTAACCGAACTTGTAACACCAAATAGTGCATGTATGTGATAAGTTCCATAAAGGAACCTCTAACTAATATGTATATAAATGGGGGGTGAGGAATCCGGTCGTTCCGGTCGCGCGCGTTGTTTGGGAGTTGATGTATATATGTGAATTAACTCCCACTCTGTTATGTTATGGTTGTTTTTCCTTCTTGGATCGCAACCACCCACAAGCTTAACCAAGGCTTACCTACCTCACTATTATTCGGGGCTAGGGGGACTACTGTTATGTTAAGGTTGTTTTCCTTCCTTGGATTGCAACCGCCCACAAGCTTAACCAAGGCTTACCTATCTCATCACTATTGGAGCTAGGGGGAAATTGTGTATGGTGTGATCGGGTCTATATTAATACCGACACATCTATGTAATGTTATGTGTATTGGTGTGATCGGGTCTATATTAATACCGACACATCTATGTAATGTTATGTGTGTTGGTGTGCGGACCCATATTTAATCCGGCACACCTTAAGTAAAGTGTACGTAATCTAACAAGTGATGATGTGTTGACTTTGCTAGTTGTAACCCATTGGTTGGTTGTGTATGCTTATAAGCATGTTATGTGTTTATTGTTTACTTGCATGCCTTAATAAATAATCTGCATGCTCACTCGACAATTAGTTGTGCGTGGCCCGGTAGCATGCGGGCTGCTCGATTACCACCAGCAAAGGTGCTGACCCCCTTTGGGGGCCCCCATACTTTTCAGGTACAATGGAGCTGGTAGCCGTTCGAGAGTAGGACGGGGTAACTGTTTATGTATGGGTAGTACTTAGTTTAGCGTGATGCCGATGATGGAATGTATTAAACTCGGTACTGTTTGGATTGTGGTTGCATTTGTATTCGGTGTATGACGAATTTGTAAATGTAAAGTTTAGCACTCGGTAATCTAGTCCATCAGACCGGTACACTAGGTATGTATTAGCCTTGTTAGCCACGTGGGTGGCTAACGGCGTGTAACACCCGTGGATTAGGTTAAGTGTTGAGTTGTAATTCCGCTGCTAAATGTTGTTAAGTATGGTGTTTGTAGTTGGGGTGTTACACGCCACCCCTAAAATACTTTTTGCTTTGCGCGTAGACCTAAAGTCCTGTTCTTTTGTCAGCTGAAACATATAGCTGATGTCAGTTGTCAGCTGAAATTAGAAAAAGTAGAGAGAAAAAATAGTTTATATGACAATTGATATATGTGACATACAGAGAGAAAAAACTAGCTGATCAAATAAAGTCGTTTGATAATGTGACAAAAGAATGGGGAATGACACGATCATACACAATGGGTTTTCTTTAAACATGTTATCTAATCCGCTTGTCCTAAAGTGATATAAATTCATCTTTCATTAAAAAGAAGTGCTATAAATTCTCAGTAGGTAGAACCCGCCGGCTGCCCGCACCGTACATGGTACGGTCCACTGATTTGGCAGTCCCAGTCAGCTGCTGGCTGGACTGTTTTGCTGACTGGGCTACCTTTTTACTATATTAACTTTAAATGGTTGTAACTATTATTATATAAGTCCAAAATGAAAAAAAGTTATATCACTGTTCACTAAATTCAAGCTCTTCAAAACAAGACAGTCATGGATATGTTTTGACAACTTTAAAATTTTATATTATTTATATGTATATTGTGTACATATCAACCATACTTAACCATATACAGTTTAAAATACACCATACAACAAGAATAATACACTACAAAACAATAATGATACATTATATGTTTTGAAATCGGTATGTTAAAAAAATATATGATTCATTATATAAGACTTAAAATACATCATATAAATAATCATAATACACCACAAAAAAACAAGGGAAATTTCACCAAATATCACTAAGTTTTTGCTTAATTCACAATATACCACTGTGTTTTTAAAATTGCACAAGATAACACTAAGTTTTTACTTATTTCATCAAATAACACTTTGCCTCATATTTTGTTAAATGTTCCGTTAATATTCCAGGAAAATGACTAAACTACCCCTATTATTAATTAACAACTTGAAAGTGATTTGTCATACTAACAAATTTCATAAGAAACCACTTTTGTTTAACTATTTATATGGGTAGTTTAGTCTTTTTTCTAGGGATATTAATGGAACATTTAGCAAAATATGAGATAGAGTGTTATCTGGTGAAATAAATAAAAACTTAGTGTTATCCTGTGTAATTTTAAAAATTCGGTGGTATATCGTGAATTAAGCAAAAACTCAGTGGTATTTGGTGAAAAATCCCAAAAAACAATAATAATAATAATAATACATTACAATAATGATCCATTATTAGTTTCAAAGTTTGTTATCTAATTCACCACTTGTTAGATAATGAATCATAATATCAATTTTAATGAATCATAATATCAAAATTAATGAATCATATCTTCATTTTAGTGTATCATCGCAAACATATAAAAATAAAAAAATTAAACAATAATGCAACACAAAACAATATTTGGTATGTATGAAAAATACATGATTCGCCATAGAAGATTTAAAATGTACCATACAACAATAATAACACTACAAAACAATAATTATTTTTTATCGGCTTCGAAGTTTGTTATCTAATTCACCACTTATTAGTTAATGAACCATAATATCAAAGTTAATGAATCATATAATCATTTTAGTGTATCAATGTAAAAATATAAAAATAAAAAAACAATAATACAATACAAAACAATATTTGGTATGTATGAAAAAATACATGATTCACCATATAAGGTTTAAAATACACCATACAACAATAATAATACACTACAAAACAGTAATGATTTTTTTCGGTTCCAAAATTTATAATCTAATTCACCACTTATTAGTTAATGAACGATAATATTGATTTTAGTGAATCATAATATCAAAATTAATGAATCATATTATCATTTTAGTGTTCATCATACACATGAAAAAATAAAATAAAAATTCAAAGTTGTCAAAACATATCCATGACTGGTCTTGTGTTTGAAGAGCTTGAATTTGGGTGAACAGTGATATAATTTTTTTTAATTTGGACTTACATATTAAAAGTCACAACCATTTAAAATTAATACAAATTTTATCTCACCACAGGTGCCACATCAGCAGTCCAATCAGCATGCTGACTGGACTACCACGTTGCGTTCCGTGCAATAGTTTGTGCACGCCGCCCGTTTGGTCGAATTTGTGATAAATTCTTGCTCACCGAATTAGAAACAAAAGTGTTATAAATTCGTATTTTTAAAACGGTGTTATTAGATTTCGACCTACAGACTGTCGATTATGCGGACGACCCACACCCAATATGGTGCGGCTGAGTGATGTGGCAGTCCAATCAGCTTTTTATGTGGCGCATAAGTAATTATTTGTATTAACTTTAAATGATTGTAACTTTTAAAATATAAGTCCAAACTAAAAAAATGTTTTCACAATTGATCATTTAAATTCAAGCTCTTTAAAGCAAGACCAATCATGGGTATGTTTTGACAAGTTTAAAAATTTATGTTAGTTACATGTACATATCAACATATATCAACGACACTTATGATTCACCATATACAGTTTATAATACACCATATAACATTAATAATACACCACAAAACAATAATGATTCAGTATTTGTTCCGAAGTTTGTTATCTAATTCACCACTTATTAGTTAATGAATCATAATACTAATTTCAATGAATCATAATATCAAATTTAATGAATCATAATATCATTTTAATGTATCATCAGTAACATATAAAAATAAAAATTTTAAACAATAATACAACACAAAACAATATTTGGTACGTAAGAAAAATACATGATTCACCATATAAGGTTTAAAATACACCATACAACAATAATAATACACTACAAAACAATAATGATTTTTATCGGTTCCGAAGTTTGTTATCTAATTCACCACTTATTAGTTAATGAATCATAATATCAATTCTAATGAATCATAATATCAAAACTAATGAATCGTATTATGATTTTAGTGTATCATCGTATATATGTAAAAATAATTTTTTTCAAAGTTGTCAAAACATATTTATAACTGGTCTTGTTTTGAAGAATTTGAATTTAGGTGAACAATGATATAATTTTTTTTTATTTTGGACTTATATATTAAAAGCTACAACTATTTAGACTGCCAAATCACTGGGCTGCACCATATTGGATACGGCTGCGCTACATCG